>JAUTDX010000457.1:0-96343 GCA_030844895.1 Ambrosia x helenae
TTTTTTTTATCATAAACACAATGGATATTCTCAACAAAGTTTCCTATTTTTTGGGGCATTTTTTACAAAGTTTAACACATAAAATATAAAAGCATGTCAAACATTTTTTATAATTGATTAAATATTTTTTTTTATCAACAAACCTTCCTAATTTAAAGGGGTGAAAAAATCATATAGTAAATCAAGTGGGAAACAATTTTTAAATTTAAACTCTAAAACGCGCTACTTAGAGTTATCTTATAAATACATAATAATACACACCTATTTCATTTGCTAAAAAAATAGCCATGGATCCGAATTTAACTTCAAAGGAAGAAGCTTATAAGGTTAGTTCTTTGTTAGTTTATGGTTTTCATATTTATATAAAAGTTTATATTATATATAAATCTAATATATTAACATGTTTTTTTATAAATATCAATGGCATATATGATTTTATTGTTAATAATTTTGGTGTTGCATATTCATTTCAATGAGAAATATACTGATTTGAACAAACCAAGTCCAATAGTCGTACACGAGTCTAATTTGTATTTTTAAAGTTTGACTTTTTTGTATAT
The DNA here is from genome assembly GCA_030844895.1 of Ambrosia x helenae. Classification (NCBI taxonomy): domain Eukaryota; kingdom Viridiplantae; phylum Streptophyta; class Magnoliopsida; order Asterales; family Asteraceae; genus Ambrosia; species Ambrosia x helenae. The sequence continues at coordinate 561 of JAUTDX010000457.1, forward strand.
CTCTTTTATTAACATGTTTGTTATGTTTATGCACTATACTGTATGTGTTTTTTTTGCACGATGATGGTGATAGAGTAGTGTTGAGGTTATTTGTTCTAATGCAATGTTGAGTCCCTACAAGTTTAATCTTTAATATGAATTTAGTGAGGTGATATTAATATTATTTTAATTTTCGTTTTTGAGATTGTATATTTATTTACACATTACTTGATCATTGTATTATCTAAATGTCTTCCGTCCACGAGAAGGAGATTGGATGTGCACTGATCCCACATAAGTTCTCCATATATATCAATTTCAACGCATTATTTATTTATCAAATTTATAGTAAAATGAAAAATGTGTGAATTTGCCTAACAACCCCGTTTTACCTGTATTAGAATTTTGGCTATTTTATATTCTTTGAATGTGCATGGTAAATAAAATATCATTTCTAAGAGTTTTGGTTTACTGAATAAATGGGAAGGCGTTATTTGTTTAGATGAATATTATTCATGATGTTTTCCTATTTGTTTATAAGGTAAAACAAACTGCTATAGTTAACTGGTTTATATTTTTTTACTAAGGAATTGATAAAATGATAATTTTTTAGTGTTTTGAAAGGATAATCACAAATTCTAAATTAAGAAGGGTGTATATGATTTTGTTATATTTTTAGAAGGATATTATTAATTTACTCTTTAATTCCCTCATTTTTAGTTAGTAGTTACACTTAGTTACTAATTGAGTTGCTTTAATTTAATTCATTCCTTTAAATAAAACTGACTGATCCAAAGACCACATATCAAAGAATATGAAGGTTGATCAGAAGTTGAAATCCTAACACAATGTATACACATTACCTTACAGTTTTTGTGTCAGATCAATAGGTATTTTTTTCACAATGATTTAATCTTTTCCTTTGTTTCCATCTCTAAAGATGTAACAATCAAACATTGTGAGATACAAGAAATTCCAAGGATCAATGTTGATGACGAATGGTGGTAAGAAATTACGGATGAGATTATTCAGATTTGGAAGGAGTATGACTAAATTGATTTCATCATGATTTAGGTAGTTCACACTTAGCACTGGGTTTTGAACTTTTATGTTTAAGACTTCTTTTTCTTTATTCATGTGTTAGTTTATTGCATCAATGGTTTCTTAAAGTACTTGATAATTTAAATGCTAAATCTGTTAGTTACTAGACATATGTAGCGCTTATGACGTATATCCACCACAATCATGCCACAACAAATATTCTTCAAATAAAAATGAGTATCACAAGGCAAAGTGTTGCTCCCCGCCGCATCGCGCGGGTTTGCCTACTAGTAATTTATTTTATATACGTATTTATTTATTTACATATGACATATATAATACGAAAAGACATAGAATTCGTCTGGAAAAGACTTAACATTGCATAGAAAAGGCTGTGAGTTGTCTTGAGGCTTAGAAGCCATAAGGAGTCTTAGCCGAGTTCTGAGAAGCCTTAATCCAAGTCTCGCGTTTAAAGCCAAGCCTCGCGTCTGAGTCAAGCCTCTTTAACCATCGGATGCATCTAAGCCGAAACTAGAGCCAAAGTAAGCGTCTTAAGCTAAGACGCTAGGACTAACATAGCCGTTTTTGCTTTTCCCAAGACTCTTCAAGCTTGGCATCTAGGTTAAAAACTCTACAAAACTCAAGCGTCTAGTAGCATTTTAGCCACTATCAACTTTTAATTGGTTAGTTTGTGGGTCCGCTGCAAGCTCAAGAGTCTCAATTTAAGCCTTTTAGTTCACTTCTCACATTTTGAGCCATATAAGATACCGTGAAATCTCTATATTTAAGACCCTAGAAGTGTTTATTTTGGTAATTTGTTGTGAGTAAAGTTTAAAATTGTGATTCTCCTTTTTTTTCCCCTTCTTTTACTTGGGTTTATAGTGAAAATAATATTTTGTCCTTTCGTAGAAGACACGTGTGATGACTTAACTCTAAAAGCAAATAGACATTTGCGGCATGTACTAGACGTTTATACCAAATAGTTGGAATCAAATCCGTAATTTTTCAACCTAAATGAAAAAATATGTATTTGGTGTTTGGGAGTTGGGACCATCGATTTAACTAACTATATATTTTATTGTTGAGATAGTCTACTTCTGCTGTAAACTATTAGACTATAGTAGCTTTATAATAAATAATGTTGATGATGACAATTGTAGTAAAAAGATTTGTGAAATGATTTTGTATGGATTCCTGTCCACTTGGAACTTCATTTTGTCTTAGACTTCAACGAAAAGAAAAGTTGTAGGCCAAGAGACCAAGAGTAGAATTACACAAAAAAGAAAGAACATAGTGTTCACCGCAATAACACTTGCATATATTTAAAGTAGTCATCGTGGAAAGAGAGACGAGACTCGGTTGAAAACTAACATCAATCATATTATTTATTGTCTTTTCTAGTAATCCAAATTTGTCAAGTGATCGATTTCATTAAAGGTGAGTATTACAACCTTAAGACTGTCCGATGTGGGAGTGAAACCCCACGCCTTGTTCCGGTGTGGCTGCCTTTTAACGTAGTGAGAACATGTAGGATGCTCGTGGAATGTGCCCGTGAAGTTTGGCATGGAAGTTTTCATGGTCATGGAAGCATATGGGTGAGGTGTGGAAGGTAGGAATTGGGTGAAAGCCAATGATCTTTTTATTTATTTATTTAGTGAGTGTAGAGTTTGGATTTTAAAAGTCGAATTACATCCTCTATATACGAAAACCATGTGGTCATGATGTGACACCTAGGTTGTACTTTCTACGAGTTATAGAAAGTAGAACCACACTCCATAGTGTGAAGTAACAAAACTAAATCCAACCATTATATCATGTAATATACTTTATTGTAGTTGATGTATGATTATGATTGTTTACCAAAGTCCAAACGTATTCATTTTCATAATAAAGATCCGAAAATAACATCCCAAATTCGGCTGTCGGCAAGGTAACATTTATTTAGGAAATAATTATTGATAATGGTTACATTATTATGTCTTTTTGTAGATAGAAGAGGATGAGAAGTCTAAATAAGTTAAATGCAACAAAGTTGAACATGAACCATATCATAATGAGTTTTTATTGAACAATTTATTCAAAGCTTTGAATAATAATACTCGTTTTAATCAATGCAATAGTGTACCCTTTTTTTTTTGTGTTCATACGTTATAATAATCCGGATATGCACCCTAACCCCTCTTAAAATAAGTGTACTTTTTTATATAAAATAGTGTTCATTTTTATTTTTTTTAGAAAGGCTTGAATATCATTCACAAACACCAAAAACATACATATGGGTTGTTCGCTAACAAAGTAACAAGGAGTCAAGGAGCTAGCAGAAAGCCAGAGACAAACCACAACACAACAAACTTCAACAGCACAAAACAGAACCCAAATCGAAAAGCCTTTTTGATACGGTCCAAAAACACAGTGTTGATTTTAATTAAGTTGAAAAGTTTTAGAAGAACATATAGCCTTTGCCCTTTCTCATATGGTCCAAAAACAAAAAACAAACAATGGGCATAGGCCCAAATCAAAAAGCCCTATAAAATGGCACAAAATAAAAAAAATTGGAGATGCGGGGTATCGATCCCCGTACCTCTCGCATGCTAAGCGAGCGCTCTACCATCTGAGCTACATCCCCTTTCTGACTTTAAGTTTCAAGTAATCTTACCTGTTGCATAGAATTGCGCTATATTATGTTCCAAATTAATTAAGTTTGTTTATTTAAGACTGATCTATGTTTCATTACTATTTGAAGAGTAATAAACATATCTTAAAACTACCTTCAAATAACAGACAAATGAATTTTGCTGTTTAGGCAATCCATATTTATTAATGATTCCTAAGTTTAACCTTGTTACACTTGGTTCATCAAGAAAATATATCATTTCTTAATTTTAAGCTATAGACAAAATAATTGTATGATAAAAATGTTAATACTATAAGTATCAAAATACTCTTTCAATTTTATGCGATCCAATTTCGGTATATTGAAGGCATTGAACTTATGTATGAAACATTTTATGTGGATGTCACATAGACTATTGCTAACATGAAACACTGCATCATCAATTTTATTGCTTTTAAAATAGACGATGTGGAAGTGTAGCTCATGAGGTTTGATTGCTTTAAAAACAAATCCATACCGTCTTATGTAGTAAGAAATATTTACGTCAACACCTTTTAGACACTTGGAACGTTATTTTTAAGGTTAAAAAAAATCATTTTTAAGAATTTTACAAGTGCTTTTTAAAAGTTTAGGTTTTAATATGCTAAAATTGTTTTAAGAGATTTTTTTTATACAAAATAAGAATATTTGTTGGTTTTTTTATGATATTTATCATTGATAAATAAAATTATATGATCACAATATAAAATAAATATGTATCAGGACGTTGGGAGTTGAAAATGTGTAGGGGATCTAATGTGGGACTAGCCATTTGATAGAGAGACATATACCTCTTAGAAGAAAGGACTAAAGTTCAAATTTGGGCAAAGGAAATAGTTTGTAATATTTGTTGTAAAAAGTAGACACTTGCAGTTAAAAAATGTATTGAGAAAAGGACTTTAAAGCAACTACAAAACATACAACAAAAATTACCACAAATCAAAAACCAATATGTTAAGTCTTTTGTGGTTGTTGCGACACGATGCTAACCTAACATTAAATTCACGGGAAGGTTTAGTCTGAACGGTTGTGGTACGTTTCAGGTCGAACTTGAGATCACATTTAGCTAAACGGGTGGTCTTCGGTTGCCTTGGCTGGTTTAATTTGTTTTAACTTTTGTGTTTGTTACCAGTGGCGAAACTTTAAGATCAAATCAACGGGGGCTAGACTCAAATTTTTGTAACAGTAGGTGCCAGAAGATCAAATCGGTGGGGGCCGGACTCAATCCATATAAAAATTACCTACGAAAATCGCAAACTTCCACCACTAAGTCAAAAAAACGGTGGGGGCCGGGCACCCCCTCACCCTCACTAACCTTCGCCATTGTTTGTTACGATGTTTGTCCTTTCGGGCTTGTTCCATCAACCCGCAAACACCACCCGTTTAACTTTCAACCTTCAAAAACATAATTACATAAAAAAAAAATATGTAGTTTTCCATTAAATGTTCATTGACCACTTTGGGTTTGTCTGTTTTTTTTTAAACTTTCCTGTTATATCTTTATGGTATGCAAGTAACAAGACATCAAGATTCATATGGTTTTACTATCTTTTCATAAAGAAATGCATAGTCATGTTGTTAAAAAAACCAAACACCAAAAACCATTGAGCCATATCACACCTTAGCATATGCACAATCTTTGATCATCCTTCCCTTTCCTGTAATGTCACATTCTGTTGCAGTTTTGGAAGTCTGATGTCCAAAATGGTGTCGTTGTTCACATACGCTTCGGTTTTCTTCCAATCCACATTCTCAGGCAATTCTAGCCTGCGTACGAAGCCTCGTTCCCACCATTTGCCACATCGCCAGTCCGGTGATGCTCTTGATTCTCCTTTGTGGTACCATAGCCCACTTATCTCCATAACCTTCCCATTCTCAACATAAACTCTAATGCTGCTTTTTTCTATTTCTGTTACAAATAAGTTAAAAATTACATTTTATTTAGAAAAATAGATTTTTATTGAAACATAATAATTCTGCAATCATTTTTGACATGTTATTTATGAAACATAATAATTCTGTTACAAACCGTATGCTTTAGTGTTAAGCAAATCAAAATCTTGCAGGATTCAAATCTAGAAATAACATAAAGACTTTTTTTTTTTTGAAATAAATCTGCGTACTTTCATTTCAGGACAAAGAAAATTATATTAAGAAAATTACATTAAAGACTTACCTGGTAATTCGGTTTTTAGGACATAACATGCTTCTGTTTGAAACCAATCCAAACACGGGTTCTGAAGATGAGACAACAACACACCAGGCTCAAATTCCCAAAGTGGAAATGCGTCTGATGGATCAAAGAACTTTTTAAACAATAATGGTCCAAACAATGATTTATCACCAAAAATCTTATGCACAATGGGGCCTCCTTTCGCCATAAATGCACCAAAAACGTCTTCTTTTAAAGGAACACGCCATTTATGTGGACAATGATCTTCTGATACAACCTCAAGTCGTATGCTAGCCATTATGCTAGAGCCGCGCAAAGCTAAGGTTAGATGAATGACACTTCTTATAGTTTAAAAGTTAAAACACTTAAACAAAAAGTAGAAAGAATATATTCGAGTCGAATATATGGAAGAGTGTAAAGTTTTGCACGAATATTTCATTTTCGCGATATTTTATGGAGAAAATTCAGGCACCATGGTTAGTGACTCAACCATTGGACTACAATTAGGAAATATGTCTTGATTCTGAAGTTACATACTTGGATCACACTACTCGTATCGCTTTAGCTATTATTCGCAACCTTTTACGGTCAAGAATTCAAAAGAACAACTTTATGACAAAAAAGATAGATGATGCAAAAGAATCTTGGAAGCTCTTGTCATGTTGCATTACATTAGTGGCCTTAGCTTTAGCTCTAGGAACAAAAAGAGTGTTGATTTTTAGAACATTTGACTTGAAATCTTATGTTTGGTGGCATATGTACTATATATTATGTGTTTCTAGTGGGGTCTTATTTAAAGGTGTGGTTTTGATTTGTTTCTTGTGTGGTGAGTTCTATAGAAACTTTTTAGCAAGTGGAGTTTGATAGATTCTTCATTAAAGGTAGATAGATGTGTGCATTTGTCAATAAGGCAGTGATGGAGGCATAAAGTATATTTAGTGCATAGAAATTTCAATGCTACACGCGGTTAATATAGTCATGTCATAATTACGAGTTAGATGCGGCGGAGTTATATATTGAAACTATGATTAGACGCATAATATAATCTTGTTTTAGAATTAAACATGGTTCTTTACTTCTTTTTTTAAGCAAACAGACTATATATCAGTCAATGAAACCCGATTCGAAGTACAACAAACAGGTATTGAGCTTGGTAACATGAGTTCCTTGTTTGTATATATAAATCGTGCATTACTGAATAAATTTAATGTTATATAGTTAGTAATAAAAAAATATAGATCTTAAAAAAAACCGTTTAATGTACTCTGTTATAAAGCATACAATTGTCAATGTGACACTTAAAAGTATTGCTAACTTATTTTTTAAAGATTTCTTTTTCTTTTCAAGTGTGTATTAACTTTTTAATAATGTAATTGATAAATGTGAATTCATTTATCGTGTATTTAGTCTTTTAAATGTCCTTTTGCACAGTTAGCTTTTTTTTGAAGGAGTAGATCAACTGGTAAAGCCTTTGGACTCCATATGGGAGACCCCGGATCGAATCCCAGCGGTTGAATTTCTGCCGCTCTAGCGGGACCGATCCCCTCTACAACCCCAGGCGGGAACCCCACTTTTTAAATGGGTAAACCCTCCCCCCCCTAAGAATCGAACCCATGACCTCATTCGGTCAAGCGTCCTATCCCTCATTGGGGTGGCCAACTGAGCTAGCCCAGTTGGTTTTGCACAGTTAGCTTAACTTAAATTGCAAATATTATATATAAAAAAATTAAAGGATTTGGTTTAAATGAGAATCTTGAGCTAAATTGAGAACTGAGAGAACCATTCTGGACCACAAATTTCTCTAAGGCAAAAAAAAATTTGCTTTAATCGTTGCTTTATATGCAGGAATTTTTTTTTTATTTTTTTGTATTTTTTTCATTATACACGTGTATAATTGCAATATACACATACGTATAACTGAAATATACACATATGTATAGGCGTATATCTAAAAATGTAATATACACATATGTATAATAGCTATATACACATATGTATAAATGAAAAAAAATTCTTTGCAATGTGTGGCACAGAATGGTTATCTCAGTTCTCAAATAGAGGTTGGTTCTCTTAAGATCCATACCCAAAAATTAAACATGTATAACAAGCCCTTCAAAAATAAAAAATTTGGAATTAAAACTTGGATTATTTTAGTACTGCCTTGTTCTTTTTACTATTTGACATATTATTTTTATACCGTACTTCAAAGTTCAAACCATCTAACCACATATTTAAGAATTTAAAAAAATCATAAAAACAATTATTGTCATTTTTTAAAATATTTTAACGAATGTGATTTGAATTTGGTGATATTTGAGACTCAAAGAGAAGCTTATAAAAAAAGTTTGTTTAGTTATTTGGAAAATTAAAAAAAAAATAGTTATTTTAAGACTTAGATAACTATTTATAATTAAATAATGGGAAATTGGATTTTAACATTAGGGGTGCAAACGAGCCGAGCCGAGACCGAGCTCGATCAGGCTCGAGATCGGCTCGATTCAAAATTTGTTTTCAAAGCTCGAGCTTACGTGAAGCTCGAGCTCGGGCTCGTTTACTAAACAACTTTAAATGAGAGGTAAATATTATTAAGTATTTTAAAAAAATAACATTACACTAAGCTCGATAAGGCTCGACGAGCCTAACGAGCTTCACATGTCAAGCTCGATCTTGGACTCGATAAATAAGCGAGCTTTGTTTTAGGCTCAAGCTCGGCTCGAGCTCGATAAGGCTCTGCTCGTTTCGAGCTTTTCACCGAGCCGAGCTCAAGTAGCTTGCGAGCGACTCGGCTCGTTTGCACCCCTAATTTTAATAATCCCACTTTTTTGTTGTTTGCCAATAATAATCTCACCTAAGTTTATTATTCCCACCACTCCCACCTTTTAATTTATTTTTTCTCATTGCACCCCCGTTAACTTACACTAACGTCGTTAGTTGAAACTAACAACTATAGGTGATCGCTCACCGGATTTGAAAAAGGGAATCGAGACGATGATATGGGTATGTTCAATTGTAGAAATGAGCATGCTTTGATGGGTTTCAGGTTGATATTCTCGTCGGAGGGGATGACCGGAACCGATGATTAAACCATCAAACCATGCTCATTTCTACAATTGAACATACCAATATCATCCTCTCGATACCCTCTTTCAAATCCGGTGAATAATCGCCTAGAATTCTGAGTTTCAGCTAACGATGTTATTGTGAATTAACTGGGGTGCAATGAGAAAAAATAAATTAAAAGTGGGATTTGTGGGAAGAATAAAATTAGGTAGGATTATTATTGGCTAACAACAAAAAGGTGAGATTATTAAAATCCAATTTCCCTTAAATAATTAAATGTCCCTAACTAATTTAATAGGAGAAAAATGTTTGAAAACTACAAGTTAGATAACACAGAACGGTTACATGTGTTCTCATAGTTATAAGAATAAGAATTTCGGAGAGTAAGAAGAAAGATGTGTGTTGCTTAATCTTAAAGAAAGATAGAAGTGCTCAATGGTGAAGAAAAAATAGTGAAGCAAATATACTGATTAGTTTTTTTTCAAATAAATTCAAGTAGCTAAAATGAAAAAAAAAATATATATATATATATATATATATATATAAACGAAGCACTTTTGATTATAATGTGTATACCTTGAAAACCTTTTCTTTCACATTCTCAATTAGATAGGGGAACACATGACACTAGAGTCTAGATATCCATCCTTATTTATTAGGTAGTATAGAAAACAATGTTTAATAACCCCTTTTATATCAAAAGTTTTAAAAATAAGTTCAACTTCAAAGGCAGGTAATGAAATAATTTTTAAGGATAAAAATAAGGAAAAAGTAATTCTAAATAAGTACTTCCTCCGTCCCAATTTAAATGTCCTTTCTTTTTTGTTTGTCCTAAATTAAATGTCACTTTCCCAAAAATAGAAATGTAATTTACAGTTTTGCCCATAAAAAACAAAAACACAATCACCACTTTTGAGGATATTATTGTCATTTTATCACATACAAACAAAAGATTTCTTGAAATGTGTGTTTTTGGACATGGGACATTTAAATTGGGACGGAAGAAGTATTAAAAATTTAACATTATGCAAATTTTGACGGATCCAAACTTTTGATTTAAAATTCAAAATACGAAATGAAGTGTGGACCAACTGAGTCGTGGATATGCCCACAAATATTGGGTAAATTTATTATTACCTTTGTCGGTTTCAGCCTAATTTTGATCTGGGGGCCCATATTGCAGGAGGGCTCATTTTTACCATATACATGAAACTTTACTTGCTATTTATCTGTTTAGATTGTTAAAATTAATACTTGTAAATATAGTTTAATAGCTTAATGGGTATATGTACATTGTTAAAATATTTTGCATAAGTGTCTTTGCAGGTTGCTTAGGTGGCAGATGATGTGGCACAGCTTGTGAGGGTGGATGCTGAGGTGGAAGCTGGTGCTGACTGTACGAGTGTTCGTGTGTCCAAGTTGTTCAAGAGTTGGGCTAATAGTTTACATGTTGGGCTATCAATTCTAAAGTGGGCCTGTGTATACAAAATAAGTCCAGTCCGTGTTTACAGCCCAAAGTCTGTTAAGATTACTGCCACGTTGGCAATCTGTGGCTAAGAAGCACAAATGGCTTCTGGACGTTGATTCAATCCTCTGTGGATTATTTGTGATCGTTGATCAAAGAGAGAGAGAGCTCTCTTGTCAGAATATAAAGAGTTGTGTTTGTTACAACTCAGATCATTCATTCGTGCTCTCTCTCTAAACTCTCACATACACCTTTCCAGTTGTTTAGTTGATCTATCTAGGGTTTGATCTGTAAAACATCTTGTTTCAGATCCTTGTTTGTGTATTCTCTAGTCGTGTAGATCAGGTGCTAATCTGTATTGTTACTGGTTGTATAGGTTAGGGTTTTCCCTGTATGTTAAGAGTCTTTGTATGTTCTTTCAGTTTCATTAATAAAGATTTAGAGTTTACAGTTTTGATACCATAATTTTGACATGGTATCAGAGCTCTAGGGTTTTGATCGATCTCTGATTTTTGGTCTATTGAAAGATTGGTTGATCTTTCTGTGGATCTTGGGGGCTTCCGCTGGTTTATTGTTCGTGGATCTATTCTGGGTTAGCTGGTTAAAGATCTGCACGTGTTGGTGTTCGAGTTGATATCTGGATTGGAGTTTTTCTTTAGCTTCAATTGCACTCCAATCGTATAACCCTAAGTGAAGGTTATATGGTTGTGAGTTAGGCGAACCCTAACTTGGGCTGTGCTCGGTGAGATCTTTCCTTTTCTTATTGTTTCAGTTTATAGAGTTGTCTTAAGGAGTCTATTGCCAGGGCTTGAGTCCCTGTTTAGCTGTTAAGACTGGTCTTAGGGTTTCTTGATTAGCTCCCAAGTTAAGGCATGCGCAGGCACCCTTGAGTGATGAACCTGTGAACTTGTCCCTGGCTTGGCTTCGCTAATCAGGAATTTTTGAGTTCTTGATTGAGTTGGTCTACTGTGTTTTCTCTGTCTGTTTTGATTGTTGACTGGTGTGTGCATTTACTGTTCTGATTGACTCTGTGTTCTGATTGACTCTGTGTTCTGATTGACTCTGTGTTTAGTACAATATGGATGATAATGTGAACCAAGGCCCTGATGAGGGTGGAGTCATTGTACCTCCACCACCACCAACTGAGACCTTAATTAGCAAATTAGATGCTAGTGATCCATTGTACTTGCATGCTTCTGATTCAAGTAATCTTACCATTGTGTCTGTCAAACTTAAAGGGTCAGAAAATTATACGGTTTGGGCAAATGCAATGACACTAGCACTTCAGGTAAAAAACAAATGGGGATTTGTGGATAAAACTTGTGTTAAATCTGAAACTAATGAAATACTGGCTAGACAATGGGATAGGTGTAATTCTGTTGTTTTAACCTGGATTCTTAACTCTGTGAGTGATGAATTGTATATGGGTCAAGTGTACTCTAAATATGCAAGTGATGTGTGGACTGAATTAAAAGAAACATATGACAAAGTGGATGGATCTGTAGTGTTTGATTTGTATCAAAAAATCAACACATTCACTCAAAGTGGATTAACTGTTTCTGAATATTATCATAGATTAAATATTATGTGGAAACAGTTAGACCAGATTTTGCAACTACCCTCATGTACTTGTAATGCTGCAAACAAGTTCAATAGTTTTAATCACATGATAAAACTAATGCAATTCTTGATGGGTTTAGATGGTTCTTATCAGGGGGTTAGAACAAACTTATTAATGAAAGAAGAATTACCTAGTGTTAAAGAAGCTTTTGCTATAGTTTCTAGGGAGGAATCCCATAGAAACTCTAGTGGAACTTCTAAGAAAAATCAAACTATGGGTTTTTTCTCAAAATCTAATCAACCTACTGAATTAGGTAAGAAGTCTAGTAAAACTTCAAATCAAGGTTTGAAGTGTACTCATTGCAATAAAGTAGGTCATACTATTGATAAGTGTTTTGAACTTGTTGGCTACCCCTCTTGGATGAAACCACCAAGAGGGGGGCAAGGAAAAAGGGCTGTTGCAAATGTTAGTTGTAGTGATGATAAACCTGATACTTCTATTGGAAACTTGAACAGTGAGCAGTGGGCTAAACTGTTAAGTCTGATTAGTGACAAGTCTAGTGAAACTCCTCAAAGTTATAATGTGTCAGGTAGCCTGTCTGTTCCTTTCTGTGCAAATAGTTATACTAAACCAATTTTCTGTTTTCAAATTGGAAATGGGAGGATAAGGTTTGGGTGGATTGTGGATTCAGGGGCAAATCAACACATGATAAATAATGAAGAGTTATTAACTAGTTATATAGATGTGTCAGACTTAAATATTCAAGTAAGACATCCTAATGGAACTAGTGCTTTGGTAACAAAGATTGGAAATGTTAAAATTGGAAATGGAGTAGTTCTTTATGATGTGTTTCTTGTGCCTGAATACTCTGTAAACTTAATTTCTGTTCATAAGTTAGCCAAAGACAACAAGTTATATGTTGGTTTTGATGAGCATAGTTGTTACATACAGGACTTGTACACAAAGAAAGTCCTGGTGACTGGTAGGCAATCTGAAGGATTGTATTTTTGTGGTCAAACTGCCATAAGTAGTCAGGTGTGTTATAATTCTAGTAAAACTGTTGACTTGTGGCATGCTAGATTAGGACATCCTTCGGATATTGTTTTACAAAAGTTGGAACATGTAATTGGTCACAAAGTTGTTGCTAAAGATAGTCCTTGTGATGTGTGTCACAAGGCTAAGCAACATAGGGAACCATTTCCCTTAAGTGATCACAAAAGTACATGTGTAGGTGAACTCATTCACCTTGATGTTTGGGGTCCCTATAGAGTTCAAAGTAGAGAAGGTTTTAAATACTTTCTCACTATTGTAGATGATTACTCTAGGGCTGTGTGGGTGTGCTTAATGAAACAAAAAAGTGAAGTATTTGAAAATGTTGTAGAATTTGCAAACATTGTGAAAAATCAGTTTAATAAGTCTATTAAATGTTTTCGAAGTGACAATGGTCTTGAGTTTGTAAACAATCAAATGACCATGTTTTGTAAGACTAATGGGATTTTTCAGCAGACTTCTTGTGCCTACACCCCACAGCAAAATGGGATAGTTGAAAGAAAACATAGACATTTATTAAATGTCACTAGGTCTTTACTTTTCCAAAGTAACCTGCCTGTTTGTTATTGGACTGAGTGTGTGTTAACTTCTGCTTATTTGATTAATAGGACACCCTCTTCTGTGCTGAATGGTAGAACTCCTTATGAATTGATGTTTGGTTTTGAACCCTTCCTTGATCATTTGAAAATGTTTGGATGTTTATGCTTTGCAACTATTTTAAATGACTCAAATAAGTTGAATAGTAGGGCTGAAAAAGGGGTTTTTATTGGTTATTCAAATGAAAAAAAGGGATATAAAATTTTAAGTCTTGAAAATAAATCTATTTTTTTCTCAAGAGATGTAAAGTTTTATGAAGAAATATTTCCTTTTAAAGAAAAGAGTGTTTTTAGAAATTTTGATGAAAATACATTACAACATCTAAATTCCCAAAACTTTTTTGATTTGTATGAAACATCCAAACATGATGAGCCCTATGATGATGGAAGGGGGTTAGGTAAGAATGAGTCAGAAACATATGGGTCACAGCAATCACAATCTCCCACAAATGTTGCTGATCAGCAACATAGTGGTAAAGAGATTGAAGATAGGGCTGTGGATATGAGATATGACAATGAAAACATTTCCAATTCTGAGGGCAAGGACTCAGCAAGTTCAAATGAGAATGAAAATGAACCAAACACAGTTAGAAGGTCTTCTAGGAGTTCTACCCTACCTAAGAGGTTAAATGATTTTGTTCTGGATAATAAAGTTAAGTATAGCATTAATAAAGTTGTTAACTACTCAAATTTGTCATATAATAACAAGGTCTTTGCAACTGTGTTGAATAAAAGCTATGAACCTAGAACTTATAAAGAAGCTATAAGTGACCCAAACTGGATAAAAGCCATGAATGATGAAATAGAAGCCTTAAATAGAAACCACACCTGGGATATAGTTGATTTACCTAAGGGTAGAAGTATTGTAGGTTGTAAATGGATCTATAAGGTTAAGTATAAATCAAATGGGGAAATAGAAAGGTTTAAGGCTAGACTTGTGGCAAAGGGTTATAGTCAAAAGGAAGGTATAGATTTTGATGAGACTTTCTCACCAGTTGTTAAATTTGTCACTGTTAAATGTGTGCTTTCTTTGGCTGTCAAAATAACTGGAAACTTTATCAACTTGATATCAATAATGCCTTCTTGTATGGTGACCTAAATGAGGAAGTATATATGAGGTTACCAGAAGGTTATTGTTCAAGTAATGATAATAAAGTTTGTAAATTGAAAAAATCACTCTATGGGCTTAAACAAGCTCCTAGAATGTGGAATGAGAAACTTGTAGGGGTATTAAAGGAGTTAGGATTCAAACAAAGTAAATGTGATTATTCTTTGTTCATAAAACAATTTGAATCTAATATTACTATCCTACTTGTGTATGTTGATGACATTGTTTTAACTGGGTCTGATGTTAATGATATAGAACTGGTTAAACAAAATGTAAAGTCTAATTTCATGATTAAGGATTTAGGGAGTTACAATATTTTCTAGGGATAGAAGTTATATCAAATGACAATGGTTTGTGTCTATCTCAAAGAAAATATTGTATGGAATTACTAACTGAGTATGGTATGTTAGGATGCAAACCAGTTAGTAACCCTCTTGAACCTAATCATGTTCTGAGTGCATTATGTAAAGATCATGATACTGTTTTAGAAAACATAACTGGTTATCAAAAACTAGTTGGAAAATTGATTTATCTTTCCCATACCAGACCAGACATAGCTTATGCTGTACACTATTTAAGTCAGTACATGCATAAGCCTACAGAGGGTCATCGTAGGATTGCTATGAGACTTCTGAGATATCTGAAAAAATCTCCTGGGAAAGGAATTCAATTTAATAAAACAAAGTGTTTTGATCTTGAAGCCTTTTCAGATTCTGACTGGGCTAAATGCACTGAAACCAGAAAGTCTGTATCTGGGTTTTGTGTGTTTTTTGGTGGTTCTCTTGTTTCATGGAAGAGTAAGAAACAATCAACTGTTTCAAGGTCTTCTGCTGAAGCAGAATATAGATCTATGTGTGCAGTTGCTTGTGAAGTTTTGTGGATAATCAATCTCTTGTCAGAATTTGGTATAGATGTTAAGTTACCTGTGAATATTCACTGTGACAGTAGTGCTGCATTGGCTATAGCTGCCAATCCAGTATTCTTTGATAAAACTAAACATTTTGAACTTGATATTTTCTTTTTAAGAGATTTGATTTCCAAAGGATTAGTCAAAACTTGTAATATTAAATCAGCAAATCAAATTGCTGATATTTTTACAAAAGGTTTAAATCCTGGGCAACATGATGAGTTGTGTAAACTGCTGCAAATGTTTGACCCATTTGGCTATTAAACTAAGGGGGGGTGTTAAAATTAATACTTGTAAATATAGTTTAATAGCTTAATGGGTATATGTACATTGTTAAAATATTTTGCATAAGTGTCTTTGCAGGTTGCTTAGGTGGCAGATGATGTGGCACAGCTTGTGAGGGTGGATGCTGAGGTGGAAGCTGGTGCTGACTGTACGAGTGTTCGTGTGTCCAAGTTGTTCAAGAGTTGGGCTAATAGTTTACATGTTGGGCTATCAATTCTAAAGTGGGCCTGTGTATACAAAATAAGTCCAGTCCGTGTTTACAGCCCAAAGTCTGTTAAGATTACTGCCACGTTGGCAATCTGTGGCTAAGAAGCACAAATGGCTTCTGGACGTTGATTCAATCCTCTGTGGATTATTTGTGATCGTTGATCAAAGAGAGAGAGAGCTCTCTTGTCAGAATATAAAGAGTTGTGTTTGTTACAACTCAGATCATTCATTCGTGCTCTCTCTCTAAACTCTCACATACACCTTTCCAGTTGTTTAGTTGATCTATCTAGGGTTTGATCTGTAAAACATCTTGTTTCAGATCCTTGTTTGTGTATTCTCTAGTCGTGTAGATCAGGTGCTAATCTGTATTGTTACTGGTTGTATAGGTTAGGGTTTTCCCTGTATGTTAAGAGTCTTTGTATGTTCTTTCAGTTTCATTAATAAAGATTTAGAGTTTACAGTTTTGATACCATAATTTTGACATAGATAATTTTTGTTTTTTGTTTTTTGTTAGAACTTAGAAGTATATATCGTTTAATCTGTTTCTTCATATTTAGTTTTTATATTTATCTAATTAACCAACTTAAAATGGTTCAAAACTTACTTGTTTGCATACCTCAATTACTCTTCTTGTGTATAACTTTATTTAACGAAGTGTTCTTTCTTACCCAATCCAAATAATATCGGATTCAATTTTTGACTCTCTACAAAATCTTGCATCTGCCATTGATAGTGAGTAGTGATCGTGGTGGAAATATACACCCACCTGTTTAGGAGATATACACTCACGTGAAAAGGGGTCTTGAAAGTATAAAAAGATATCAGCTTTTTGCCATCTTCCTGTGAGTATTATATTGTTTCGACTAAGATAACATGCTAATTACACTTCTGCCATTTTCTTGTGAGCTGGATCTTCTCATTAGCTTACAATGAAATACAGAGAAATTACTATAAACAAAAAGACAAAGAAAATTTGCAAGGTTTTAATGCAGCAAACTACAACTTATTTTATTATTATTTTTCTTTCATCGTTTTCTATGGTGTTTTTTTTTTTGTTTGTAAAAACATAATATATTATTGAACTGGTAATTATGTTGTTCCTTCACGAAAACCATGTGGTTCAAATCCTCTACTCGTCATTTTCTTAATTAGTTAAATATATATGGGCAATACCCCTAACAAAGTTTTACGCCATAAGAGGTATAAAAACAAACATAACACTCCAATTCAAATTAAAATCACACTTGTAAACTCCTAGGGATTTACAAAACAAACCAACAATCCTAAGTCTGAACTCGAAAAATCAAAATAATTTGGGGACATAACTTTATTTCGGAAAAAGTTCTAACTATCCAACCCATTAAAAATCTCTATTGTAAAACACACGATCACATATTATTTGACATCAATAAAAACAGTTCATTAGACTCCACCACAAGAGGTGGACACCATTAGATGACCAAATAAAGTGGGTGATGATTGGTGGTCGATGGATATTGTAGGCGGTCGAGGGAGGTAATTAGTGATGATAAAAGCCTTTTATTAAATTAATCAAACAAATATTTTGTTAACTAAGACCCAGTGTTACCAATTCACGCCTCATGCCTAAGACCAAGTGTTTCTTCTTTAAAAATTTATAGTTAAACTAACGAGCGTTTTATTATTTTTCCAACGAGTACCATAGAAACAAGCGTACATAAAACACTCGTTAGTTTGGTGTAATATTTAAAAAAAAAATCTCGTATATAAAAGTTATTAACGTTTAAAATGTGAGGGGAAACATTAGAGAGAAAAAAACTTTTGAAGGGAAATAAACATCTAGTGTTACGTGACACATCTAAGGAAGGAGGATGATCTCATTAAAGGCCGTATTAAAATTCTTTATTCGTTCAACATAACATGTACGTTCAAAAAAATGAAAAGCAAGTTCATAAAAAAAAACAAGGATGGGATGAGTTCTAAGGTCAAATAGATAAACTCTAAAAAGAAACTATAAGTCGGCACTATAATCTTGTAAATAAATGTATGTTTATTATTAATAGAATGCTATTTAAGAAACGAAAACAGAAGATGATGAAAGATGAAAGAGCTCGATATAAATTTAGAATGATTAAACAAAAAAATTAGGTAAGCATGACATCACATGGGTGTGTGGAATCTGATGCTGAGGTAAGCATGATATCACGTGGTGTATTAATCCTAGATCCTTTTTGGTAGAGATGTACAAACCGGTTTTTTTTAAAAACCGAACCGGTTTTAAAACCGGTTTTTCCTAAATCGGTTTTTCCTCAAACCGGTTTTTCCTCAAACCGATCCGGTTTCCAAACCGGTTTTTAGCACCGAAGAGAACCATCTATCGGAACCGATTTGGGTCGGTTTTTAAGCCGGTCATCCTAGAATCAAAATACATTGCCTAAATCGGTTTTTTTCCTCCAAAACCGGTTTTTTGCCAAACCGGTTTGTTCCTTAACCTATACGGAACCGGTAACTCGGGTCGGTTTGGGACCGGTTTGAACAAAAACCGGTTTTTGTCTAACCGGTTTTCCGGTTTTTTTTTTCCGGTTCGGTTTTCAAAACCGGTTTTTTTGTACACCTCTACTTTTTGGTAATATTAAGTTAAAAAGTTGCATTTTAATTTCACATCACATCCTATCAAGTATCAACACCTTGTACAAGTACGTATTTTGGTTGTCCTGACTTCTGAGTTCTGGCTATTGACTTAAAATTATTTTGTATTCAGTAACCCAAATGTAACGCCAAACGTGTGTTTAATTGATATTTTGTGTCCAAACTCGTTTCAAATTAACAACCCATGACATTGATTTTAATTGGATACATTTTTTTAACCCTTTGTAACAACAATTTTGATACTTAAATACCACATAACCTTACATTTTTATGCATTTAAACTCACATCACGTTTGTGAAAGTGAAAACACCATTTCACTATGTCATGGCTACATAACACCTTTCTTTACAAAAATTATGTGTAATTAAAAAAAGAAACCATGTTTGTTACATATAAAATGGACTAATAAAAAAAGTTACGTACATATTAATTATTTGTATACTTTTAAATGAGAATCTACGACTAAATCTTAACCGTTTTGTATCCCGTACGAGGATCATCCCATAAAGATTGTCAACAATGTTCATGATCATGTCCCCCCAATCGTTAGCATGATTAATCCATGAAATAGTTCAACCACAGATGTGTTTATGAACATTTTCTTGTTACAATCTATGCATGAAAACAACACATACGTATATATTCCAATATTTTATTTTATTTTAAAATTGTGATTCTGTGATTTGATTACAAGATTTGGATGAGAAATTGGAAACCCATGATTGGATATATATACAGTTTCCATAATTATTAATTATTAATTGTTAATTGTTAATCAATGATTTGATGTGAATTGTGTAACAAAATCTTGAATATTGGTCGATGATGATGATTTGCACCCACATTGGTGATTTAATAAAAAGATGGGTGCCCAAGGGATGATATTATTATTAATCGCAATTGTTGTTCTGCTTTTCCCTTTGGCAACACCAATGGTTTCACAAAGTTGCACTCGTTTGGATGAGATGATGAATCAAGAAACGGTACCACTCTCTTTTTGCTCATTTTTTTGTTTCTTTCATGGATTTTAGGTGTTAATGTATAGTTATAGTTGTTAATTTAGTTTTAATTTAGATTACCAGATGGTAGTTTGTTTTTTTTCTTTTCATGTATTTTTGTAAATAATGTAGTTATTGGTTTTGATTACTTGTATACTTTCATGACTTGGTGCCAAGATAGATTACCAAATAGGTTTGATTATTTTTGTTTTTTTTTGTGGACTTTAGGTGTGAATATATAGTTTATCGGTGTTGATTACTTATTTCAGATAAGAAATGAGGCTTTAGGAAAATGTTGGGAGTTGCCAGTAATTTAGATAAGACGAAAGATGGGAGATTGAGGTGGTTTGAGCATGTGAAGAGGAGGCCGATGACGATGGTTAGAGCAATGGAAAGCTTTATCGCGAAGGGGGAGAAGAAGTGCTTAGGAAGAGAGGATTAAGCAAGATTTGTTAGAGTTGCACCTATTTAAGGACATGGTCCAAAATAGGAGTTCATGGAGACGTAAAATTAGTGCTAACGACTTTTAAGGGTGGTACATATGTGTCTTACCTTTGATTAGGGTCATAAATGTTCCTACACTTTATGTGGACTTTACATATTACTGTCTTCAGGCATCTATTTTTGTATGTTTCTATAGTAAAATGTTTCTTTTTTACCGCTTTTTGCTTTTTTTTTTTTTACCTTTTATTATTGTTAAAAAAATATTAGAGCGGTAGGTAGAGTTAAGATCTGCTTACATCCCACCATCCACAGACCCTACTTATAGCTTTGCTATTTTAGTGATTTACTGTGTACGGTTTTTGTTGTTGTTGATTACTTGTTTACTTGCAAGATTTGATGCAAGATAGGTTTGGAGAGGTTTATTTTTGGTTTGCTTTCACAATTTGTTATGGTATTGTGTTGAGACCTGATGATGTTGGCTTATCTGCAGGTTGAACCGTTATTCGCCAATTGCAGATCAGAGTTTACTCATTCAATGGAAGCTAATCAAGATCTTCAATCCAGGACCATTGATCAAGATACAGTTGATAAACATATTAGAAGGCCTAATGCTTGTCCTATAAGACGCAAGTTGGCTGAACTAAATTGCGAGCCTCATTGTGGCAAAGAACGTGATCGTTCTTCATCCAAGATATATATGAAACCGATTCCATTTACTGTATCTAAAGCAGCCACAGGTGGTGGCATTAATAATACAACAATCGTTGCTGCTGTTGTTTCTACTGTAGCTGTAACGTTTGTTCTTGCTACCCTGCTCTTTTGTTGGTATAAAAGGACTTATGGCGGGGTACAAAATGATGAAAAGCCTCTTTTGAGCTTGAGTCGGGGTGAGTTCTTGAATCGCATTTTTTTAAAAGAAATTACTGCGTAAAAAGTAACACACTGTTTGGCGTGGTTTCTGGTTGTGTAACGGTTAAACTTTCAAAAGATTAATAAAAGTCGCGAAGTTTCAAGATTTTCGCCTTATGGTAGGTAATCTGTATAAGTAAGAATGAAGTTCTTAATCGACTTTTTTTTTCTTTTTTTTTAATATTTCATTATTTGTCAAGACAAGTTACATTTAGATGGTGGGTAAGCGGGCAACAAGTTGTGCCGCTATCCCCTTTTGAATCGCAAAGCCTATCCTGCTAAACACAAACCCTTGGTTCTTAGGGCTCTGCGAGTCACTGTGGACCACCTTCTGCACTCGTTTCAGAAACCGTACTGCCGTAGGGGCCAGGGATCCAAATGTGTCAAAAGCAAACGGCAGGAACGCATGTTGATTCTCTAAACAGGCTGCTTCGTGCTTACTGACCTTCTTAGCTTCTGCCTTCAAAACTGCCTGCCCCGGTACAAAGCCGTTGACTCGCAAACCTACCAAGGGGGCAAACCCCTGTAGTTATTTGTCGTTAAGTTTGATCATGTTGATTTTTTTTGTAACGCGTGTCCAAAATCACACGAAAGCTTAACGTTTTATGCAACATTTGATCATAGTACCTAGGCCATTAAAGTCTGTGTGCATGTTTGATGTGTTTAATGTTTTGTTTTGATGTTATTATTACAGGTACTTCACAAAGACCTTCATATAGTATGCAAAACTCTATTAAGGATCCTGGAATGAATGGTGATGTATTGTTCGGTACCAGTACAAGCCTACCGAAACAACTTTCATCTGTAAATTCAAGTGTATCATTAGGAATAGAGCCGCCGTCTAGAATATTAAGTGCTTCAGGAATACCTCCTCTAAAGCCGCCACCTGGCAGACCGGACTTGGCTCTAAAGACTCCACCTGGATGGACAGATGTATCTGTACAATGCCCACCTGTCGGTACTCATTCTCCGCCTGATCAATCACCTGTCGCTGCAGCTCCATTTGCTCGAGTTCCTTCAAGCAAACAACCTCCATTAGCTAAACAGCCACCTTCGGCTGCCCCATCACCGCCACCTCCACCTTTAATGAAAAGTCCGGTCCCACCACCCCCACCAGGTGGCGCTAGACCACCGCCTAGACCGCCTGGTCCAGGGTTTAAGTGTCCCGCCCTTCGTCTGAACCAGGCGAGCCCAAGGGTGATGACTCTAGCAAAACTAAGCTAAAGCCATTCTTTTGGGATAAAGTTAACACGGCTAACCCTGATCAAGCAATGGTTGGAGTCAGATTCGAGCAGGGTCGTTCCAGTAAGTTGTGACTCATAAGTTTTATAAAGATATAAGCTTCCAAAATATAATGTGTTTCTTAATGAACAGGTTTAACGAAGAAATGATTGAAAATTTGTTCGGATATCATGCTGCCGAGAAAAACAAAGGTAACAATAACAATAAGAAGACTTCATTACAAGACCCCTCGTCGAATTTAGTTCAAATTATTGAGCCGAAGAAGGCCCAAAATTTGTCTATTCTTCTAAAAGCACTGAATGTGACAACAAATGAAGTTTGTGATGCACTTAAAGAAGGTAATCCTTTACTCTTATAATTGTTCTTTGACTTGCTATAAGATGAATATATATAATACTTAGCTGTGGATTTCTCTGACTTATGACCCATTTGAGATAAAAACACAACCCAATATGACCCATTCATGAGTAAATGGGTCCAGTGGCGGATCTAGAAATGAATTTCAGTAGTAACGTTTTTCATTTTTTCATTTTAGTAGCAAAGTTTTCCATATTTCGTAAAAAAAAAACAAATTTTCCAGTACGCGCGAAAAGTTGAGCAGCAACGGACGCGGCACCTAGTTATTAACTAGGTCCACCCCTGAATGGGTCGAAATGGTCATCACTCACACAAGTTATCTATACATCGCTAGAAGCACTATAAAACATGTTATCATTGCTAACCTATATGAGGTCAATTAGGAAGCGAGCTCCCCGTAGAACTTCTTCAAACTCTGCTAAAAATGGCACCAACCGGAGAAGAGGAATTGAAGTTAAGGCTCTATAATGGGGATATATCCCGCCTTGGAACTGCAGAACGGTTTTTAAAAGTATTGGTGGAAATACCATTTGCTTTTAAACGCCTTGAGTCGTTACTTTTCATGTGCACACTTCAGGAGGAACAAGATGTGATGAAAGACTCCTTCCAAACATTAGAGGTCAAACCAGCAAACTTATAAGAACTTGAAGAGAAACCATTAAAACTTTCGTCTTTTGATGTTATGGTATTTTTTTTTTTTGGTTGTTTGTACAGGCTGCTTGCGTACAGCTTAAGAAAAGCGGTTATTCCTTAAACTCCTGGAAGCTGTTTTAAAAACCGGGAATCGTATGAATGATGGAACATTCCGTGGGAGTGCAACAGCGTTCAAACTTGACACGCTCTTGAAACTTTCAGATGTAAAAGGTGTTGATGGAAAAACAACTCTTTTGCATTTTGTAGTACTTGAAATTATTCGGGCAGAAGGTATAAGAGCTGCCAGAACAGCCGAACAGACCAAAAAGTCATCCTCCTTTAGTTCCGTTGAACTTCTAGAAGATTCTGTTAATACTTCTCAAGATTCAGACGAATATTATCGCAATCTTGGCCTTCAAGTGGTTTCCAGTTTGAGCAATGAGCTTGATGATGTCAAAAAAGCATCGATTCTTGATGCGGAAGGGTTAACTGGAACGGTTTCCAAATTTGGACAGTCGCTTATAAAAGCACGCGAGTTTTTAAATACGGAACTGAAGAACATAAATCAAGAAAGAAGTGATAATGAGGAGGATGCAGACGAGTTTTCGGTGATTTTGTCTAATTTTACGCAAGATGCTGAGAAGGATGTGATGTGGATGCTTGAGGAAGAAAAGAGAATAATGGCGCTTGTAAAGGACACAGCGGATTATTTCCATGGACAGGCTGGGAAGGATGAGGGGTTGCGATTATTTGTGATTGTTCGAGATTTTTTAATTATTTTGGATAAAGTGTGTAAAGAGATTAAGAATAATCCTGTTGTAAGACCATTTAAGATGACATTGAAAAAAGATGGTTCGTCGTCTGAGACAAAAGATGTTTCAGAACCTAAGATAACGCAAACAACAGATGTTTCAGAACCTAGGATGACACAAACAGAAGATGTTTCATCACCTAGGACACATGAAACTGATGATGTGCAACACGAGAAGCGTGAAAATGGGAATTTACAACGTACGACACTTGAAAATGAGGATATGAAACATGGGACACAGGAAACTGATGATTCTCGTACGCAAAAAACTGATGATTTAAAACATGAGACACATGAAGATAAAGATAAAGATTTACAACCTGGCGAATCGCCATACAAGATGCAGGAAACTGGTGATTATAGTACACAAAAAACTGATGATTCAAAACACGAGACACATGAACATAAAGATTTACAAACTGGGACAGAGAAACATGATGATTCGCAACATAAGAGTCAAAAGAAAGACGTAGAGGAAACGAGTAGAAAAGAATCAGAAACGAACAAGGTCCCATTTCGTGTTCCACATGAACGGCTTATTCCTGCCATTGCTCTGAGACGCGTGGATACATTTAGCTCCAGCTCAAGTTCAGATGATGACTAATCCATAGTTCTTCTCTTTCTTGATATATAAGGTATTTTGTTTTTCATTTCTTCTATGTTTCCACACAAAAAAAAAAAAAACCATAAATTTCTGTTATGATCATCATTTCGCCGAAGATGACACATGTGTTGATAACTTGTTGCTTTTGGTTAGGAAAAGGAGAGGCTAGCAGGTCCCTTGCCATTGCACCATTTGTTGAGAGAAAAGAAGAGCATAATCATGTTGTTATATGAATGTAAATTGTTGTAAATCTCAATACAAACCCACCCTCCTCAATGTACATGCCTTGTTGAGTAGAGGATGAAAGCTTTGTAATGATTGTATACATAGTGATGCACAAGGGAAATTTTTGACCTTTCATAGGCTAGTTGATGTGTTATGTAAAATACTTTTTAATTCAGAGTATGGGAAACACAGAGAAGTTGTATCTTGTGAGTAGGATGATGGTAATGTTATTAAAATGGAAACTTGTTGGGGGTGTTTGGGGTTTGCTTGTTTACTTTTTTTTTTTTTTGAAAAGCAAACAAGCATATGTGTCATTTTTATTTTATTTTTTAATGTTTGGATGAAGATTAAGTGCTTATGATTTGCTTATATCTGGATTAGATAAATTGTTAGTATTGCTTGTTAATATTGAACTAACTATTCTTGTGGTTGTGGAATTGCAAGTTTACTTGATTTTTTAAAAAAATCGAAATTTCTTGAAGAAATATAATTTGAAAAATAGATTTAGAATTTAAAGGTGTACACGGAATTAGAGTTTGAATGAAATGGATTTGGAAGTGAATTTTGTCAAAGGAATTGGGATATGAAGGAAATGGAGTTGGATATGAAATGTGTTAACTAATAAATACTCAGCTTTAAATGTAGAGCTATGTACGAGCTGAGCTCGAGCTCTCAAAAGTTCAAACGAACCAAGCTCGAGTCTAAATGAACTCGGACTCGACTTGTTTAAACCCCTTTCGCGTAGGGGGGAAGTGGTACGCTGGGAAGTGGGATTTGGAAAGAGTTGACAGGTCTTTGGGGCTTAGGATTAGGGTAAGGGTAATCCGCTTTAATTTGGGGTGGGTGGATTGATTTTTAATGGGTGCTGCTGCATTGAATTATTAGGTCACCCGCAGTGGCACAAGAATTGCGCATGAAAATGCCCCCAAAACGCCCGGAAAACGGGAACACCGCCCTGGGGGCGTTTTCCTTCAGAAAATGGGTTGAGCGTGATTTTTTTCGCGCCAGAGTGGCATGAAAATGCCTCATTTTTATTGAGCCAATCAAGGTGAAGAGGGGCGTTTTTTTTTCTTTACCACTACGTGTGGTCTTAGTAATAGGATGCATTAATATTGTGAAAATGATTGTACAAATGCATAATAAAAATACGATTAATTCTACAATAAATACGACATACGAAATAGTCAAGGTTGCAAAAGGCGCTAGGCGGGCGGTGAGGTCCAGCCTAGGAACTAATCGGGACTAGTCAGGACTAGGCGAAAATTAGGCGGAATTAGGCGTTTTGGTATTTTATACGTATTTTATATATATACACACAAATTTAGGTGTTTTTTTGAAAATATATTAAGATATATATACATAATACTTGAAAATACTTAGATATATACACATAATACTAAAAAATACTTAGAAATTTAATAAAAAAAATTAAAAAAATAAAAAAAATCACCGCCTAGGCCCGCCTAGGCCCGCCTAATGGCCGCCTAGGCCCGCCTGATGGCCGCCTAATGCCCAAAAAGCCTAGATCTCCGACTAGGGCCTAATTCCGATTTTCTTCACCGCCTAGCGCCTAGGCGGCCGCCTAGGCCGATTTTTGCAACATTGGAAATAGTATTGGAATGTGTTTTTTAAAATACATGATAATATTAGACGAAATAAACATCTAAAGAGTTGTGGAAACTAGAAAAACACATTAAGGTAAATGTGAAAGCAGACAATACCTATGATAAAAACACTAAAAGCTGATAAACCCAATGAATGCTTAGGGGAAAAACCAATACTTTATAACTAAATTCTGTTATGACTTCAACCATTCAAGTTGTTACACTTGAAATCTTCTAAACATGATAACTAATAATATATATAGATCGATATATCAGCGTAAATATGTTCTCACTCATAACAGATTTGAGAACATGTCGCTGATAAATTGTGGACATTACCAGCCCAAAGTGTTTTTTGATTGCTGAACTTTGGCATTATACGAGGCTTCCATCTCTTCCTGCAAAAATTGAAAATTGCAACTCTTTAGTGTGATTGCAATATCCAAATTAATAGAAGTTCCCCCAGGTGCTTTATCTACTGTGACACACACTGTTTATAACTTTCTGACTTAAAGGGCAGACCAAAAGGTGACTTTTCAACTCGACAGTATCGGCCCATTGCCCCAACCCGCCTTAGCCAACCATTTTGTCACATATTCTAACTAGTAAATCATATATGTACCAATCCTCATTCCCAGAGCATAGATAAACAGTTGTCAGTCATCGTTGGGACCAAAAAGGAATCTCATTACCTTGCAAGATTTCAGCAACGGCTGCAGGAACGATTCTTTAAAATATCTGATGGACTTCCCCATTGAGGTTCTATCCCATACTGGCACAAATCCACAAACAATAAAAATATACATATGTATTTCTTTTTTGAAATTCACACACGTAATAGTAATAAGAAAAATGGTCGGATTTAAGTAGCATACCTTTCTCGCCTTCTGCTTGCAAGCCTCCTGTGTTTATTTCTCTCAGAAGCTGAGATACAACAAAGAGGACTTATGTTTTAGTGGAAAAAGAATACAACGAAAATAGTTTGCTACCAAGTTAAATTACCTTGGAAAGTGTCGGCACAGTGGTAGGATCAAATTCATCACAAAGGTTTGGATTGATGGGAACACAAACACGGCCTGGAAAAAAAGGTGTTTACATTTAAGCATAAAAATCAACAAGTCGTAAGAACGTATACATGGACATCAAAGGTTACTAACCTGTTTTGGGGTGTACGCAAAAAGGTGACTTCAGCAAATGGTTCATGTGTTTTGAAACCTAAGATGTGAGCTCAAATAAGTTTAAATGTACTTAATTGCACAAAATTCCAAATATTTATTATGCATGGGTTAACTATACAACAAAATCATTATTACTACCAAAATATAAAGGTTCAGTTTATATATTTATGTAATAAATAAATAAAAAACTGCAAACTACTAGCATGGTGAAAACAAAAGACAGATTGCTCACCTCCATATCAATCCTTGGATAAGTGTAAGAAAAGACAATCTCCTCAACGCACCTACGAAGCCCAGGAGTCTGACATGTGGAAGAAAAACAAATATTCAAAGGATTGGAGATGCATATAGGGGCGAATCAAATTCATGACATTTTATCAATTTTGATGTTATTTAATATAACATACCTTTTTTCTGCTACACAGGTGTTTTAGTTGCTCCCATCGCACAATATTTATATCGTTTGCATTAGAGCGCCTATTGCCTTGCCACTTACCTCTAAGCTCTGAGGTTACAGCTGCAAAATAATTTCAAACTTTATATACATTTCTTGAAAAGCAGGTATGCAGTAACATATGTAATCCAGATAGCGTACATTCATCAGAAATCATGTCCAGTATATTCTCATATCTCTCATCTGAAAGTAACTGCTGGCTACAAAGTAACGTCTTCTCAAAGTATTCACTCAGAACATTATATGATCTCCTGCATGGATGACACGGGGTGCAGACAAATTTAACTGTCGTTAAAAGTGAATAACTATTAATTTATTATAAAATATTATAAAATTTGGATACTTACACGAGGAAAGGATGAAGTGCAGGACCCACAAGAGAAACCTTTGATTTACTGTTGCTGTTTCCCTGTAGAGCAGAAAATGGTAATGAATGATTACATAAAATAAGAGTTTGCACAACTGCATGGTGTGTGACCAACTAAAATCAACCTTGTACACGCGGAAATACTCTGCAATAGCGGACCTTTGTTCATTATTTAGCCTGAGATTCAAGATGACAAAGTCAAGGTTTTATAAATTATAATACATATTGATGCAAGTGTAGAAAGAATTAAACAATCGTTTTACAAGTTTTGCAGTATCACCTTCTTGCTTTTGTATCACAAACCCAACAATGGACACCACGGCGACCACTGTATGCCCAGAGAATATGATTGAATCCAAAATCGTCTGACCAATCAGACATGGAATTAGTGTAACCTGATATATTACAGTAAAATTAATACTTAAGACTAAAAATGGTGCATATACCTCTAAGAGCAATATCAATCACTTTAATTGCAATGGTCATCAGAGGCCAGCAATCCAAGCAAACATCTGCTCCAGAGCAGCAATATCTAACATCATCATAATCTGAAATATCCTGGAAAACAAATTGGTAAACAATCATTAATCATGTAAAATTATGAAATATTTGCATTTAAACTATTAAGTGTTAAAAAAATTCATTCATAAGCAAAAATAAATCTTACTATATCAAACACTAGCTCTCTTTCCACAGGAGTGAAAATATTGTCCCCAGATTGTGAGTATGCATGCCTCTTTGCAGGCTGTAAAAATATCAATAACAGTGTACCAATAAGCAAACAAGGATTTAGTTGGATATTAAATAAGCAGGAAGAAAATAAGCATTCAAATCATAATGACTCGTGGCACATGCTGCACAGAAGCTGAGTTCCTTCAACAATAATAAAAAGACTGATCATTATGGATCTTACATCGACACTATAAACAGGACCAATATCGATTTTGAATGGACATTGTTCTTTGATTGTTTTTTCCAGCTCATGTGCTGTCTTGAAAGACTGGAACCGCACATATATGTCATTCTCCAATGTAAAAGAATATTCTCTTCTCCCAAAATATGATTGGTCACATGCAGGGTGTTTCCCATCTGCATTAATAAACAATACATGAAATATTCACAATTTGAAAACAATGAATAACATTGTGAAACATTTTATTCCCAAAGGACACACGGTTTGGTTAGTGTCATGAATCGTGAATCCAAATTTGTAAAAGATCTTCCCATGAAATGACTACGTAATATGATTACCGTTTCCGTATGCCATCCATTTGGACATGTCTGCATGAGGGAAAAGCCATCCTGCCAAACGTAAACATGCAAATTAAGTCAGAAACTGATTTTATGACCCAATTGATCAAGGATGGATTTATCACAAAAGAAAGGCCATATTTTTATATATTCATTATCTAAATTTCCTTTTATTTTTATTGCAGTGTTATCCCTGCAATAATATTGTAATCCAATCTACAAGTATCAAGAAATAGCATAAAAAGTCTAAGCAACAAAAATGTTTTTGATAATTAAGTCACTGCTAGGAAACCTTATGAATAACACTTACTAATGTACTAATTGCTCATAACATGTTATAGAATCATCATCTCTGACTAAGTTGTTATTAGTTTAATCATTGGATGGAAATCTAACATACTAAATTACATGCGACTCCTCCAAAACATATTCATTTCAATCTAATAGCCAAACAAACAAATTTTCAGCTTCAATTTCTTTACGCACGATTCAATTCCGTTCATAATTACTTTCGCATCTACATTGAAACTTAAAGCAAGTAAAAAATATAACAAAACCTAGCTAAACTATCTCAATTCTACATCTGATACACATTAGGTTTGACTCCAATCTCTTGCTCCCGGATACCGCGAAAGCAAATTCGAAAACACAATGATACCACATTTTCACATAAAAATTAGTATAAGCTCAGGAGCTCAGTTACAATACATAGAGATCACAAAGAACCCTAGAAACCTAACTAAGCCCGTTCGCTAATAATAATAAACCAGTTTAAGGAACCCTAGAAATCTAACTGAGCCAAGGGGCTCTTACAAATAAACCCTATTTCTAGGGTTCCTTTGACTGGTTTATAAATATCCACAAATGCGTATGTATATATAATAAAACAAGTACCGTAATAAAGTTTGAGGTAATTAGAACTGAATCCCTCAGGAAACGCATCATCTAATTCCTTATGTTGAGACTCTGGATTGTCAATTAACATGTCATCTCTTCCATTCTCTGCTTCTTCTTTCGTCATCCTTCAAACCGATAACTTTTCTTAAACCCTAACAAACACCGTCAACGATTAGAAACAATAGATCTGTATCAACAAAAATAAATTACAACGGAGAATCTGAAATGCAATCAATTGTAAAACCCTAACATTTTACTACAAAAGAAACAAACACTCGATGTAAGGATCGAACAATACAACTTCAATCAAACAGGCAACTATACCTGTAACGCTTTTTTTTTTATCAGATGTGCAGAGGCGATGGCAGAATATTGGGAATTTGGCGCCAAAAATGAAGGAAATGTAGGGCTAGGCGGCTAGCTAGTACGCTTTTTGGCGGGAAATAGAAGATAAGAAGGTAAAAGATAAGAAGGAAATAGAATATAATAATGGATACCGGTATCGGTTTGGATAATACGGATATCGGTACCAATGTTATTTGGTTGGAATTGGTTTGAATCATCAAGGCACTAAATGGTATCGATTTGGTTCGTCACAGTAATAAAAGTTTATGAAAACGTAGATGAAATTACGCACGTCGCAATGGTTATGCTATTAAAACAACAAAAAAGGTAAACGACATCGCTTTATAAATTAGAAAAAAGAGTAAAGTGCACGGATGGTCCCTGTGGTTTGCCCAAATTTAAACTCTGCTCCTCAGCCTTTGAAAATTACACGTATGGGATATGTGGTTTGGATTTTATTGCATCGATGGTCCCTGACTTGGATGGAGGTTAAGTTTTTCAGTTAAGTCCATGTGAAATTACTAAATTACCCCTCTTTAAAAAAATAAAAATAAAAGATATTATAACCTCTCCCTCCCCCTCTCTATCTTTCTATCTCTATCTCTGGGTCCTCTCAACTCCAACTGCCACCACCATCTTCCACCACCTACCACCACCACCCCCAAACCTTCCACCACAAACCGACCCATATTCCCCTAACCACCACTACCATCTTTCCCTGTCGAACCACCACTACCATCTCTGGGTCCTTTCAACCCCAACACCATTACCATATTCCCCACTAACCCAATTCAAATCCCATCACTTTTCCATCCTAAACAATAATAATAATATTATCCGTTTCACTACATCTTGTTCTTCTTCACCTTTCACTGAAAAGTTTTCAGCTGAAAGATACCAATGAGACAGCTGGGTGTTCAACAACGATCTTAACCTTAACCAAACCCCATGTGAAAAGCAGTCTAATTTTTCAACAAGAGATTACGAAATTGCCCTTCAACTTCCTGAGCTAAAGAAACTGTTGCATGTATTAAAGGAGAAGAGGGAGAGAGGTGGGAATTGGGATGGAGATGGAGGAGATAAAAGACCTGGAAATGTGTTTTTGGTGGGTACGGGTCCGGGTGACCCTGATTTGTTGACGGTTAAGGCGATGAAGGTGATACAGAAGGCAGATTTGGTGTTGTATGATAGATTGGTGTCTAATGATGTGTTGGAGTTGGTGGGTCCTGATGCTAGACTGCTTTATGTTGGCAAGACTGCTGGCTATCATAGTAGAACACAGGTTGGTTCAAGGTTTTTTTTAATAATGTGGATTGGGTTGTTGTACAATGTGGATATTGTTTTTTTTTACCAATGGTTTACATCTGTACGTTTGAAGAGAGAGAGGGGGGAGGGGGAGGGAGGGAGGTGATTGTTGTTTGAGGGAGGCCAGAGGTGATGGTGGTTGGAGGAGGAGGTGGAGGTGGTGGTGGTTGGAGGAGGAGGTGGTCTAAGAAAATATATATATAAAGGATTAAACTGCTTGAATGGTCCCTATGGGTAGTTTTGTCATTTACATTGACTTAACTGAAAATTTTAACGAAGTTAGCTGGTAGGGACCAAAATGTTATAAAATGTCAACGTTGGGGACCATTGAAAATATATGGAGGCATACGTGAAATTTGGGCAAACCACATGGACCATCCGTGCACTTTACTCTAGAAAAAAACTAACCATGAGGCATTTTTTATACACATGTATGCTTGTGCATAGATTACATTCACAATTTGGATGGAGTAAAATATGTACCGCATAGATACAAATGAACATTGTTGGAACGGCATACTTAGAATTTTATGAAATATTGTATTTCAAAAGTTGTAAGAGAAAAAGAAAACATACTCGCAAAGTAGTTTTGATGATAAAAACACTACGAACTAAAAACGAAAATTAACAAAAAAAAAAGTTAAAAAAATTATCAATGTTACACATTAGGCCCAAGCCGGACTTGCTAGAACACCGTCATGTGTGTTGTGGGGTGTCCCAAAATAATCCCTGGGCAATTGGCTATCGCTGAGATCTCTCATTCACATTTCACCAAAATCAGTGCTATGTGTTTTAATTAAGTCAATCAATACATCAGAATTCTTAATACCATATGATGAATTTAACATGTGTTTGTTAGTATTTAAAATCAACTATGATAACCTCAAACAACCACATACTTGTTTACCGACATCTCACTGAACATGAGAGATGCCTATCTCCATCAAATCATTTATAAAAGTTTAATTTATAATATTGGACTGTATTATTAAACTAGGGATTATGAGCTCACGGGCTTAGTTACAATCCAATAAATAAAACTAATCAAATTGTTAATGTAAACTTAAACATATTACTCTATTTGGCTGTGTAACAACTAACAACATACTCCCAATTGACAACCACAATGTAAAACTTTAAATCAAGATCACCAACTAGTATATAAACATTACCAATACAAGAAACCCAATTCAAAACCAAGTCAGAACAAAAAATAATAAAAATCACACACTAATTTCCATACTAAAACCTCTACTCATCATCAACAGACGGCTTGGATCCACCGGCTTTCTTGGGAAGAAGAAGGCTATGAATATTTGGCATAACACCACCATTAGCTATCGTAACATCACCGAGAAGCTTACTCAATTCCTCATCGTTCCTCACCGCCAATTGAATATGTCTCGGCACAATCCTAGTCTTCTTATTGTCTCTCGCTGCATTTCCCGCCAATTCAAGCACCTACATAGATTTAAATTTAATTTCATGTTTTAAAATATCTTTAATTTTATTAAAAGCAATTATTACATCAACCTGTTTTTTTTTAAAACAGTTGAGTCAGTCTGACCAGTGAACCAGTACTACTTTATATCACCAGTCCGGTTCTCAAAACATTGAAATGAATTAAATTACCTCGGCGGCAAGGTATTCAAGAACGGCAGCAAGGTAAACCGGAGCACCAGCACCAACACGCTCAGCGTACTTTCCGGCTTTAAGGAAACGAGCAATTCGACCAACGGGGAACTGGAGGCCGGCTTTGCTGCTTCTTGAAGTGGCTTTCTTAGCGGTTCCGGATGCGAGTGCTTTGCCTTTGCCTCGGCCTGCCATTGTTAGTTGCGGGTGCGGTGGTGGTGGTGGTTGTGATGGAAAGGATTTGAATGTTTTGTTTGGGCGGGTGAATGGGTTTGGTTTGGTTTGAATATATATTTATAGTGGTTTTGGAGGGTTTGGTTTTAGCTAGTTAAATTGTAGTACGCGGATCGAGTATAAGGACCGTTCGATTGGGAATGATCTAGCGGATGATATTGGAGAACATTTATCCAAGCCTAACTATGTTCCGATTTTTTTAGTCAATTGCTTTAAGGTTAAAAAAGAAAAAAAGGAAAACTCACATACACTCATCATAAAAGTTTTAGCTATATATTTGTTTAAGGTATAGGGAGTGAAACTTGGTATACGAGTAGGGCTGTTTAAATTGCTCGCCGCTCACTCGTGGCTCGTTTGGAAAATGCTCGTTCGATCTTCCGCTCGGTTGTATATGAGCCGATCGGCTCGGTTCGGTTTGTAAATGAGCCAAGCATGAGCAAAGGTACGCTCGGCTCGATTCGCTCCGAATAAATTTTTATTTATTTAATAATAAATATACACACAATTTACAAATAAATTTATGATTTTATATATAACATTCTATTGAATTTGACTCAGTGTATACAAACAAAATATAACTAACCCACTTAACGCAATATAAAATTTAACACTAGATTTAATAGTAAAACAATAAGTCATGAGGTGACAGTCTTGACTTCTTTATGTTATTAATTGTCCATCGCTAATTGTCGCTTGACATCACACCTACGTCACAATTGAACAACTGTTCTCTGACGTATGCTCATTACTTCACCAGCCTCAATCTAAGTCTCATCCTTGGACACTAGGATGTCAATATTAGGGTTATCAATGGACATTTCAACCTTAGTTGCCACCCGACAATGAAAACATAGAAGTAACATAGTTGTTAAAAGTCATCGCCTCGTGCGCTTAGGCCCCAAGCGAGACCTATACGCCTTGAGTGCGCCTATCGTTTTTTATAACTATGAGAAAGAAACATCCTAATTTTAAGATCGTCCATATTACTCTCCGCTCGATTCTCGCTCGGCGCTCGCTCGGAAAATTTGCGCTCGAAGAATGCTCGTTCGGTTTTCGGCTCGATTGTAAACGAGCCGCTCCGTTCGGTTCGGTTTATAAATGAGCCAAGCACGAACAAAGCTCCGCTCGGCTCGGCTCGGCTCGTGAACAACCCTATATACGAGCGGATACACTATTTCGATAGGCGGGTAGTGGTCTCGGGTTGGAGAAGCTGATGGTGGGGTGTGTGTAGGTGAGAGATATAGAAAGGGAATAATGGTTCATGTGTGTAGAACGGTGAGATTCAAAATTTTATGGTAGTGTTAGGGTTGCACTCCCCTTTCCCTTAAGGTATTTTATAGTAGTTTAGAGTATAAGTGAGTTAAAAGTATTTTATTTGTGAAACCTATGATGCCTTAGGATACCATACCGTGCACGGTGCACCCTTGTTGTGGAGAGGTGATGAGTAATAATGTTATCTACACTTCTTGATAGTCAAATTAAATTGCCTTCATATGCATTTTGTCAAAAAGCTAACACCATTTGGATTGCTATAGCTACAAATATGTTAATTACATTTAACGAGTCAAATTATTAAAAAAAAAAAAAACTAAGGAACTCCCAAAAACTTGCTAATCATCTTTCTCATCATCATATAGTTTTGAACCGTCACTCCCCGGCAATGATTGTTGGCATCGTCCCCATTCCAAGACATTTGAGAAAGATCTAAGTTTTTTTTAAACGCCAAGGAACGACGTGCCAACCACTATGACACCGGACGCTATATCCAAGGTCGACTACTTGACCGCTGCCATCCCCTTGGCTCTCCCAGATACGCGGAAAACCCAAACTCCACCCGCCCTAAGGCACAACATTTGAATAATCGCTAAAACCTCACCTCTTATCCGAGTCGAACCAGCGCCACCCGTATTCACTCTTCACCTGAATGACACTCCACCACAAGGGTGGGGCTGAGAAAGATCTAAGTTAACTATGTCAAAATATTTGCTCACGTTTTCCCATGTATACGCTATGCGGCCATAGTTGGTTACCTTACAGTTTTCCCGTTTTTTTTTGTGAATGTAGCGCATCATACTATTATAGTACAAATCAGCTAACTGCAACAGTTTTTCTTTAATCTGACGCTTTTCATCAACATCATTTTCTTCCAAAAGAAGATATTGATCAATAAATGCTTGCCAGTTATCAGCTGACTTAGGTGTTGCGCCTTGTTATTTTGGTATCGGTCAATTACTAACCGCACCCAAATCGTCTCCTTCTGAATGAGTCAAGCTTAACTAAATTACTAAATGCTTGCTAGCTATCAGCTGACTTAGGTGTTGCGCCTTGTTATTTTGGTATTTGCTAATTACTAACCACACCCAAATCGTCTCCTTCTGAATGAGGCAAGCTTAACTTAATTACTAACGGTTTTAAAGTTTCGTCATCATGTAGAAATACGTCCTAGAAACTAAATACAACTAAACAAAGAACCTTCCAGATGGTTGGATACCTCACTAATGGCTTCATAAACATGTTGCGTTGATCTATCCTAGTAGCTCAAGATTAGTCTTCTGTATATTTAACAAAACCAACACTTGGTTTATAGTGTTCATCCATTAGTTTATTTATCTTTTCTTCATCGATCTTCACAACCTTAGGGAGTGTTTGCTTGCACCTTGAATTTTGTATGAAAGCCAAGATCATCTTAAAAGACACCTTAGTTAATAATTAATTACTAATTAACTTTAACCTGCTTAATTTTAAGATGAACTGGGCCCTGACCCAAAAGTCAAGTTGGAACTAAACACGCCCTAAGGCTATGGAGTTAGGTGAAGAAGAAATGGATAAACTAATGTGAGGACGCTACAAGACGGGTGCTAATTTTGTTAAATATGCAGAAGACTAACCTCGAACTGCTACAATTGATGAATGCAGCGTGTTTATGACGTCGTCAGCTAAGGATACAAACTTAAAATGTGACTTTTAAACATTAAAAATGTAACATTGTGAAAATATTACCCAAATTACAGGTAATTTAGCAACGACAATTGGAAACCTAAACGCATAGCTCAAGCGAAAAAATTGAAACCAAGCATAATAAAACTTACAAAATAGGCAAATGCTTTTTTTGAAAAAGTACCCACAGGCTTTGGCGCATCACGTGAAGCCATTCGGTTGCACAACATTAGTGTCATCACGTTTAGCTTCCACCTCATCTACGCAAACATCATAGCCAAACGCCAATACCCGTAATTAGACGGGTAAATGAGATAGGCACCCTTTACCCACATAATTGAAATCCGCCAAATAAATCCAGTAAATAACCACAAAAGGTCACAGCTTCGAAGAGGGAAATCAATGGGAAAAGGAGAAGACGCCACCACAAGAACTGGTTGCGTTCCTCGCTCCAAACGCCAAGACTCGTAATCATAGCACTAAATGAGACAGGCACCCTTTCATTCTCCTCTTGAAGCATACATGAGATTACTGAAACCACACCTGTACACAAACTGTTTTGCTCGCCACCACAAAAAAAACGAAGTCTGTTTTGAACCTCATTTAACGGATCAAAAATATACATTTGCAGGAACCTTGGTTTATCAACCAGAGGAGGACACAAAGAACCTACACAATGTGATATTTGACCAGCCACCTTAAAAACATAAGGCCCGATACCTTGGTTAACAGATTCATCAACCGTGGCGCCAAAAGACATCATCGAAAACATTGAGTTATCGGAAAAGGAGAAAACACCACGTTCCCTGCCAAAAACCACCCCAACAAAACCCACAATTTACCTCTTAAATTAGGTTTAGCAAAACAACTAAATCACTCAACAAAACCTAAAGTTCATGTTTCCATTGAGCTCTGGCTCACCAAACGAAAATACAACCAAAATATAGAGAAGCAAACACATCAAGAGGTATGCACAATAATCAGGCTCAGGTACGGCTCCGGTTACCATGCAAGCGTTGCAGGGGGGTTGCGGTGAAAACCCACCGTCCTCCGTCCCTGCACCGCCAAACACACATACACTCACCGTACAAAATCATCATAGCCCAAAGATACATGCAATCAACCATCAAACAACACATAAGAAGTAAATCGGTTATACAAATGCCTTTACCAAAGACCAACGACATAAGCAGGTCTCAAGCAACAAAGTGATAGCCATCATAGATCGAAAATGCGATAACACAGCCGTTGTTGACGGCGTATAAGCCGCCGCCGACACCCAAAAGGATAAACGATTCAAAGCTCTCGTAAACAACTGGATTAATAAATACCACCAAATCAAGGCTCGTATTAAGCAAATATATCCGGAAATAAAACATGCAAACCTGAATCGGGTTATCGGAATGCAGTCGAAACCCTAGCATCTCCGAGACGCCGAACTTTTAAACCATATCCACGACCATAACGGGTCATCTAACCACGCCTGCGTTCTTAAATTATCGTCTGATGTGACGATTCAAACACCCAACGGCGTCAAGATGTACTGAAGGAGTACAAAGACGAAGGAAAGAGGATCGCTAAAGGTAAAGACAGAGGGTCGGTGAACATGTGGTTAGGAGAGAGAGAGGAGTGAGTCATAAATGAAGAAAATGATGAGTCATAGGACACGTGTACAAATGGAGAAAAGAGTTAAAAAAATAAAAACACAGCCCCAAGAGACTCAATCCCGGGCAGACTACATACCAATGACACACCACACCCACCAAACCACAACCCAAATCACGTTTATTATTGAGCAAATAATTATAAAACTTATAAAATAGGCTAATGTTTGTTTGGAAAAGTACTATTCATTTACAATCTCTATAAATATATTATTATACTATACAAATAGCAACTTAACGGGTTATTAACGGCGTCAATAAATATACACGGTTATAATATACAAAACTAACATTGCTTAAATCATAACCCCTAATAATAACCGCTACAATCACAGTAACTGCACTCAACCATTAACCGTCATAAAACCAACCATTGCATCGGTCCTTCGAACAGTAGATCAACCGGCGTATCCCTTTATACACATATATATAAACTTACATAACCAAGCAGCGTTACCGGCTATTTAACACCATCATTTTAGAAACAGCGATTGTGGACCTCGAGTAAAGGTTTCCGATGAGACTGCATGTCTCGATCCGGCGGGGGGGTGACTGTATGTCGTTGTTCGAGCGGCAGTAAGGGTTTCCGATGATGGTCGTTTGTGGTCCTGCGGCGAATTTAGATGACCAAGGAGAGAAAAAAGAGAGGGTCATGTGATGAATCGATGCGGAAGATGGGGGGAGATCTTTATGGTGGCGTAGGCGGGCAGGGTATGGCGGTGGCGTAGGTGTAGGTGAAGGGATAGATGTCTGCGTGAAGGAGAGTTCTTACCATTATGAAAGGGATTGACATGAAAATGCTATATGAAATGACAAACTGAATTATTGATTTATATCAAATAAAAATATATTTTTAACATGCCATTAAGATGCCATCGAATATGCCATCCAACATGCGTTTACTATCACCGTTAAAAAACTATTCCTTTTTCAAGAACTACTAATATTTCGTATTTTATGTTATTTTAGGGGGACGGGGCACTACCAGAAATGGGCACGGGTACTCTACTACCAGTACTGTAACACCGCTGCTACCCATGCTAGTAGTGGTCCCGTGAACCAAAATCTGGTTGTAGTTAACGGGCTGATACCTGTGAGTTTCTCTCTCAATTAAAAAAATGCTTACCAAGTACAACAATGATAATATAAAACATGTTTATAAGAAGAGATGAAGAAGATAAACATTGAAATAGAGTTGCTTTGTTTTTTTTTTCTTTTAGTTAAGAAGGTTATTTGAAGGTAGAGAAGAAGATATGTGAATATTTCTCTATATATTAAACAAGCAACGGTTCTACAGTAACGTGTTTTCAATGGACCACGTGTCCTTTAAAATATTTTCCCCCTTTTTGACATTAAAAAGGTTGGCTAAGGCCATTTTAGGTACAATTTATGAAGCTTCAGGAACTACTGCTATTGCACGCTATTGCACCCCATATGTCACAAAAATCGCTAAGCACTAACTTTTATGTTAATTTTATTTATTATCATTAACTTTTAGGTTAACTTTATTTTTTTCTAATTTAAACACCAAATTTAGACCAACAAACTTTTAGCTTTTAGGATTTAAAACTTTGGCCGCTAACTTTTAAATTAAGTTTATTTTTTTCCAATTTGACCACCAAACTTTTAGCTTTTAGGATTTCAAACTTTGACAACCCAAGTTTTTTAAACTTGCATTGCGCTTTGGCTAAACTTTTAGTTTTTAGGATTTCAAACTTTGATCACCAAACTTTTAGCTTTTAGCCACAAGTATTTTTTTTGAAGCACACGCGAGAATAATAGTCACTTAACATTATCTTTTATGTCCACGAAACTCTCCACGCAACCTGAGTTCCCACAGTAACGCACGATCTTTAACGTCCACCAAACCCTCAACGCAACAGCAGCACCCGCGGCGAAGCGCGGGTAAGAAAATCCTAGTTGTATTTATTTGTGTGATAATTATGACTTTTGTCCTTTCTTATTTTCTTTTATTATTATTATTATTATTTTATTCCTTTATTATTATTATTATTATTATTATTATTATTATTTGTGAAAATAATTGATAGTTAGGTAAAGAATCAGTGGAGTGCTGCCTACAAAAAAAGTGTTTCAGTGAAGGAAATCAGTGAAGTGATGTGGCAGTGCAGAATTGGTATAAATCAGTGAAGTGAAAACATGTTCAGTGGAGCGCCCCTTGTGCCCTTTTATTGTTTTGTTTTTGTTATATTATTATTGTTGTTAGAGCATTCAAATTAGCTCCTGTATAATGGTGTTTGTGTGATCTCTATATTATATATAGAGTGAGTATAAGTGGTTGTGAGTAGAGGTGAGTAGAAAATATTTAGAGGAGACACTAAATTTACCCATCTATTTATTTCCTATCGTAAAAAAGTTGAATAGTCCGACCTTTTTAACATTTTTATCTTACCCAAAACCACCTAAGTTACATATATGATAACAATTAACAAACTTCGCCAATTGTCTAGCCCCATGCGAACCCCTACCATTCTTGCTCAAATTGCGAATACAAATTAATTCACGATTCGAAAAACAACCAGATAGATTTTAGAAATCTTCGCATATCATATAACAATACTAAACACATTCATAATCAACGACCCGCTGCAACGCGCGGGGTGGCGTAAACTCGTTTATATAATGAAATAACGTTGTCATGTTTAATTAATACTTAAACATAACACCAAGCAAAATTTCACATGATATTAAAAACATAAAATGAACTAAAATAACTTTATCGAATTTAATTAATACTTTAAAACTAAAAAAAAAAACTTTTTTAAAGGGTTCGGCAAGTATCCTAAAGGGTAATGGATATCTGCTAAAATCAAGGGTGAGCAAAAGCCAGGAACCGAGCCAACCTGAAAAATAACCGAACCGATACCAGACACACCATAAATTACATAACTGAATAAGAACCCTAACCGAGTAGTCGGTCTCGGTTCTTGATGCACTCGGGTTAATCGGTTCTCATCCGAAGACTGAAACCAGGAATCCAATCCCCAAATTTGATGAATTCAATCAGATTTTGGGTGTGAAGGTAAGCAATTTTCATTTTAGATTTGTTACATTCATCAATCAGAACCGGTTCTCATTTATTGTAAGTACAGAGCCACGGTTTCCCTGATGTTTCTCTATAAATCGTAACAACTGAAACAATACATAAAAGTGTCACTTCATTGATTAAAAAAACATCAAAATCTACATATATAATAAAGCGATTGGGATGGGGACACATGCCACTATATGAAGTCATCCCTAGTCCACCATTGAATTTCTGCAAAAAAAAAAAAAAAAAATAGGTTATAAATAACCGAATATTTATTAATATATAATATTTATCTTTGTCATTATTATTAATTTTCTATATTAATATATGATCATAGCTGTTGTGCGAGACATGGAAGCAGCTGATTCACTATTACCGCCTACTTCTCACAAAATTCGTGTGGGAAGAGCATGCATGCAACCGAAAGCAGAAGATCGTGTGATTGTAAATCCCTGCCTCTTTTGATTAAATACATATATTGGTTTTTTTTTGCTCTTCCCTCCACATTAATGCTTTTAGTTCCAGGATTTTGGTCTACAAAATTGAGTCGCTATTGATCGCTTTTTATGTGTTTGACTCGCGGATATGACATCCCTATCCCACTTTCCAACAATCCAAGCGCTAACTGCAGTCCGCGGGGGCAAGCATCTCCTACCCCGCGGACATATCTCGCAGATTTACTCAGCGCGGGAAGTCACTTCACGCATGACGTAACTTTATTCACATCAGTACGTCAGGAGAATATGCGCTCGTATAAACACGCACGGAATATTCGTCCACCATCAGCTTTTGGTACGAGGTACGGAAGATCAAGGATTAAGAAGATTCACTCAGATCTGGGCAGACTAGGCGCCAACCAAATGGCGACACATGTCAGGATTAGTCCAACCACCGCTGATACGAACAGCGACATGATTGCTCCCATGCTTCCACCATGCTGCTGCCTACAGTATTGTGCAAACATGCTTACCTGCTGCGAGACGTCACGTCAGACGCCAGCAGGTAAGTCAACCATACTGTGTCAGACCTGCATGCCGTCGGCGCCCAACCAGAAGGCGCCACGTGTCACTTTGTCAGAGTTGTTCCAATCTCTCCTGACGTCACCAAGTATGATAGCCCATTTCCCGCCAATTTACTGGGCCAACGACTTCGGTCCCAGACCGAAGCCCAGATCAGAAATAGCTCTCGTGGGCCATTTCACCCGTCCCACGACATCTCCTATAAGTAGAAGAAATCAACTCCTTTGC
This sequence comes from Ambrosia x helenae, assembly GCA_030844895.1. Classification (NCBI taxonomy): domain Eukaryota; kingdom Viridiplantae; phylum Streptophyta; class Magnoliopsida; order Asterales; family Asteraceae; genus Ambrosia; species Ambrosia x helenae. Next base: position 43,665 of record JAUTDX010000457.1, read on the forward strand.
AAAGGATCCGAAATTCATTACTTGTACTCGAGAGCTAGATTAGCAATATCCATTGTAATACTTTGTAATCTAAAAAGTAATAAACAATCGGCTCTTGGCAGTGGACGTAGGTCATTCACGACATAACCACTTACATTCTCGTGTTCTTACTTTCAACACACACACACACACTCATTCTTACTTTACAGTTTAAGTTTAACCAACGGTGTGGGTGAAGGATTGTTCCTGGGCAAACACGAATATTTTACCACATGAGGATTATTATTAATCACCGTGATACTCGTTGTTTCTTCATTGGCGCCATCTGTGACGGCTAGAATAAATTTTTCTCTCATCTTTTAACCCACCCATGGCTGAACACAACCCCAACAGTAGAGGTTTTATTTGCATACAACATTAGAGGTTTTATTTGTAAATATTTTGTTACTTAGAATTTTTAACCCATTCACATGTTTAACCAGTGGCGGATCTAGGAATTTTTTTCACTGGGTTCCTTTTTTTAGATGTCTCAATTTCATGTGACCGAACATAAAATTTCGAGCCGGTTCATGGGGTTCGGGTCGGATAAGGTTTAGCACATAATATAAATACGATTGTCTTTAAGGATTAAAAAAACATACCTATAGTTGTTTTCGGGCTGCTGTTAACATGGAAGACGACTATGTTGACCCGGAAAAGCTTGTAATGCTCTTGATTCCCCAACATAGGCCAAAACGGTATGAATCTACACCATTGTCTGCAAATTTTGATAAATTAAGGAGATACCAGATGGTAAAGACTCGGTTCTAATTCAACAACACCCATATAATAAAATAAAAATATAAAATAAATAGTTGACGAACTGAAGATTAAACATAACTCAAATCGACCCACTTATATATATATAAAGAGGAATTGCTCCTAATCTCGTGTAATCGCGAGATAATGAGTCCATCATGCATGTTTTGGGTACAAAAATCTACAATATAAATACAACTAAATATGCATATGATGCAAAACATACATAGATTGTACAGCAAATGGGAAAGGCTACATAATGATTTAGCCGTGTTCCCGAGTTTACTAAACGGGAGAAAAGAAAGGAAAGATGTGTTCCCGAGTTTCAATAAAGGAAGGAAAAGAAAGGAAAACAAAATATGGTGTGTTCCCGAGTTTCATTAAAGGAAGGAAAGGAAAGGAAAGGAAATGGAAGGAAAACTAGTTAAAATTCTTTAGTTTAGTTTTCCTGCCGAGTTGGAAGGAAACGGAAGGAAAGAACATTTATCTTTTCTTTTCCTTTCCCTTCCCTTCCTTCAATTCTTTTCCTTTCTTTTCCCTCTTTAAGTTAACTCGGGAACACAGCGTAACGCTCTTAAATGCAAAACATACATAGATTGTACAGCAACGGTCATTACGCACTAATCTTGAAAAGAAAGCCGAATAGTTTCATCGAAACACTCGTTTTTCATGTCATTTCGCTAATCGTATAGATATTGAATTCTAGCAAGTAACAATATACAAATCAACTTTAGGAATAATCCTTTCAATTAAACTTAACAGACAACAGCTACAATACAAAAGCCATTCTATTTTCTGTCTTATTACATTTTACTCTTCAACTGTATCTCAACATATGTTACAAATTAATCACATCAAAACAACCATCCATTTTTTTTATATAATAAGACAATTCAATACAAAAGCCATTCTATTTTCCGTCTTATTATATTTTACTCTTCAATTGTCATGTGTATTATATGTTTATATGATTTATGGACCACATAATGCAACCGTCATTATGCATATCACTACAGAAATCTTGTAAAGATTCATCCCATTCTAAATGCAAACAGTAAAATCTTGAAACTAAATTTAAATCAATATTATGAAATTTTGTTAAGCATATATGGGGATAAACTAAAGCAGACATAGTCTGATAGTCTACAAAAACAACCTAGGTAATCTCATACCCGTATACAGCAAATGAGCAGAGGTCGGGGGGAGGAGGAGGGCAGGAGGCGGCGGCGTCACGGAGCAGAGGTCAGGGACTCAGGGGGAGGAGGGTTTGGGGCTGCTGTGTGCTGTATGGTTTTTTTTTTTTTTTTTGAAGGGGGAAAGTTGGGTTTAGGGTTTACCTAGGATTCCTTTTTTTTTCCTATATACATTAACACTAAAAATTACAAACCGAGTGGGTTCCCGGGAACCCGGCACTCATAGCCTGGATCCGCCCCTGTGTTTAACCCTTGAAAGTGCCACATATTTTTATTACCATGAGTGAAAACCAGTTTCCTCAAGAACAAAACCAATCCTTGAACATAGGGTTAAAATGTACGTCAGTAAAATAAAGTTTTTGTTAAAGAAGTAAAGCTCTATTCTATATTTGTTATCGTTGGGCCCAAGAAGACTAAAGCTTCTAGGTATGTAAGATCATATATAGAAGTTTATAAATTATTTCGATTTCATTATTCAATTCGGATAACACACATGTCTATAACCTAGTAATAAAATAAATGTATACGTGATTCTTGCAGCTACGAAATCCTATAACTGTAACATTCACTTAGGGTTACAAATTATAGGAAGAAAAACAACCAATTTTCCAGATCTAGCCTATTTTCTTGAAAGAAAAAGGAACCACAATGTCAAGAATCATCAACTTCTGTCGTTTGTAATAATTAACCCTAGATATAGGGTTATAACTATTCGTTGTAAATAGAAGCCCAAAACAAGAGATAGACGATGGAGACATAATATATAGAGCTACCAGAGCTCTGATACCATGTATATAAAGATAAACAAGACTTTTATCCAACGAAGATGGTACACAAAAGACAAACTACTTGTCTAAATCAACGAGAAAACTAATCAGATCATCAACACGATGATATATAACTTAACAAGAATCAACACACCCCAAAACTAACGGTGTTTTCAAGACTGAAAATCCTAGATCTACAGTGAGAAGACGAAGAATCTAGATAGTGTAAGTTTTTTTTTTGAACAATCAAACGGAACTTTCATTTCACCAAAAAGGATTACAACCCAACGACACCCAGGCTCATTTAGCCAGAAGCTACCTGGGCCGACCCATTACAATTTATTACAAACTTATCGTATACATTATAGAACCCATTCACATCCACCACTGCTTTCTAACCATTGTTAAATATTGAAAAATCCCACCAATTTGCTTTTTCTAGCCCCGAAATCTTCGCTCTTTTGATCATCCACCAATAAGTCTCGAGTTTAATTTCTTCTACCGTTGCCGGTGTTGCCGTGGGAACGTTTCTGAATATCTTCTCGTTCCTCTTGATCCATAACTTCCAAATAGCCATTAAGACCACCGCATATACCGCTTGAGCATTTTTTGCCACTCCACTAATTTTCCAGCAACATTCAAGGACCGAAGCAATCTGTGCCTCTATCTTTAGATCAGGTATCTTCAACCACTCAGCAATGCTCCACCAAAGTGCTCTAGCCCATAAACATTGTACGAAAATGTGATCGGCCGTTTCTAGCTCGAGACCACATCTGTTGCAATAGCCATCCTCGATTTGGATTCCCCTATACGAGAGTGCCTCGGCTGTCGTATACCCTTCTTAAGTACCCTCCATACAAAACAATTGACTTTTGGAGTTGCAATCTTACTCCACACAAAACTGTCATCCTGATTTAACACCCCAACCTGGTTTACCAGCTCATGATGAACTGTTTTGACCGAGAAATCCGTCATCGAACCCGATTTTAACCAAAACCAAGAGTCCGGCTCCGTATTAATGCGAAATGAATGAATCAGCAACCAAAATTTGGCAGCAGCTTCATGTTTCGAAGGCGTATTCGGCAGTCTACTCCAAGGTATGTCCCACCATGCTAACCCATTTAGCTTTTTATAACAGACATTAACATTAATATGTTTTACCTTACAAATCGAATACAAGGCTGGGAATATATCCATTAACATGCTGTCCGAACACCATCGATCTTCCCATAATCTTATCGTATCCCCTACACCACTTTTGCACATAAATTTAGACTCAAGATCGATTCCCTTGTTTGCTATTTCTTTTTGAATTCCGACAATGTTCGCCCACCACTTTTGCACATAAATTTAGACTCAAGATCGATTCCCTTGTTTGCTATTTCTTTTTGAATTCCGACAATGTTCGCCCATGTTCCTCTAGCTGACTTTTTGGTCGGTATAAATCCGTAACAGCCTCTACCACCATGGATTGCTTTTATAACATTCCGCCAGAGTTGCTTAGGGGCCGACTTATACCTCCACCACCACTTGACTAGTAAAGCAATATTTAGATCATCAATGCAGCCCACACCCAACCCCCCTTTTCTCTACGGTTTTATTATATTCTCCCACGCCACCCACCTAATCTTTTTGTTTGTACCTAATCCGGCCCACAAGAATCTTCTCCACAGCCCTTCGAGTACTTTAATAACCCTCGTCGATGCTCTAAATATTGACAGGAAGTAATTCAGAACCGTGCCCAGCACCGCCTTCACTATCACTGCCCTACCTGCAAAAGAAAGAAATTTTGCCTTCCAAAGTGACAATTTTGACTGAAATTTTTCAATCACGGGTTTCCAACTATTGATTCTCTTCATGTTATTGCCCACCGGTAACCCCAAATAAATAAACGACATCGAGCCCATCTTGCATCTAAGTTCAGCTGCCATGTTTTCCACCTCCGCTGCATCAGCATTGATCCCAAAAAGATTGCTTTTATTTAAATTCACATTCAGACCTGATGCAATAGAAAAACACCTTAGGATTCGATTCAGGTTTTATATGTTTTCTACGGACCATTGCCCGAGAAATAGTGCATCATCCGCATACAGAAGATGTGAAATAACTGGTCCTTCATTTGGCAGTTGCACCCCGTTAAACGTCCCAGCATTGACCGCCCTAGACATCATTACATGTAACGCTTCCATAACCATAGTGAACAGGAAGGGAGATAGCGAATCCCCTTGCCTTAAATCCTTTTTAAGTTGGAATTCTTCAGTCGGCGCACCATTAATTAATACCATTGCTCTACCGGTCACCAATAATCCCATTATCCAATTCTTCCACTTTGATGGAAAGCCCATGTGATGCATAATATTCAGCAAAAATTTCCGTGATACACAGTCATACGCCTTCTCGAAATCAGCCTTGAACAACAGGATCTTCTTCTTGCATCTTTTAGCCCATGACACCACTTCGTTCGCCACTAACGGACCGTCGACTATGTTCCTACCTTTAATGAAGGATGATTGAATCGGGGAAATTACTTTCCCGAGCACCTTTTTTAACCTCGCCACAAGCACTTTAGAGATAATTTTTCCAATGACATCTATAAGAGAGATTGGGCGGAAGTCCGAAAAGGTCAGTGGGTCATTAACTTTTGGAATTAAGGCCACAAAAGACGTATTACTTGAAGGATTCAAGAAGCCATGAATAAAAAACTCGTCCATAATTTTGACAACATATTCTTCAAGTAGAGGCCATAAGCGTTTGATGAAAGCAAACGAGTAGCCATCTGGACCGGGAGACTTGTTGCCACCACAATCCGCAATTGCTTCCCGAATCTCTTCTTCAGAAAAAGGGGCGTAAGTAACATAAAAAAATATCTAACTCGTCTACCTATTTTGACCACAACACAAGGCTCTATATAGCCACTAAAATACTCGGGTTGGGCCTTGTTCAACACATGATTCATGCTGCAAGCCCATCAACCCAAAAACCCATCTTCATTTGATATGCTTCCAATTTTAGCCCAATGCACCAGTAGATCCAAAAAAGCCCAAGTACATAAAATGTGACAAATAAACACTAACTAGAAAATGTAATATGTAAACATTTAAATTTAGTTACTGAATTGTCATTATTTATTTTAACATAAACTACCATTCAAAGGTGACTAAATATTTAGGGATTTAAATCAACTTATCATTGAACATTTTTTCTTGAGCAAATATTTGTCTTTTACTCACATTGTGCGCTTTCTTTACAATGGTAGCCCGTCTTATATTTTTCACACTACGTACTATTTTCATATAAAAAAGATATACATTGCTTTTTGCATTCACACACACGTATGCATGTCTGCCAAAAGACTGGACACTTCAATTCTCTTAAAATTGTAAGTTTCTTAGTGGGCCCTATTCAAATTCCAACACCTAACTCACAAAATATTAAATCCTACCAAATGTTTGACACGTTACAATAAAATTAGAATCTAAACTCTCTGACCAACCACGTTATGGTGGAGTGGTATGGAGGCTAAATGATAAAAGACTCATAACTGAAAGGTCATGAGTTTGATTCTTGAGAGAGCCGGATTTTACCGATTATTCCATTGTCGTGCTTTCGGGCGGCTGAATAGTCAGGTTTTCCCCGGAACTAGTGAACTTGGTGAAACCAGGAGCTCCCTTACATGTCTGGCTATGTCGGCTGGAAGGGGTCCTGATTTGACTGAGTAGGGACTCTGAAGGGAGTTCTTGATAAATTTCGTTAGCCGTTAAAAAAAATCTAAACTCTCTGAAGTTAGGAATATATTAAATTCAAAGTATAATGTGTGTTTGGATTGTCCAGAGAATTGGAATGGGAATAGAAATATGAATAAATTCTATCAAATTTATTCACATAGATAAACGAATTTAATATTTTTTCTATATAGTGAGGAAACTATTGAAATGAAGAGAATCTCCCCTTTCTTCATTATCACGACCACATCTCTTTTTTTTTTTTAAATTTATTAATATATGGTAAATTACAAATAAAATATAGTCATGTCCAATAAACGTATTACATGTTACAGTAGTGACAATTCCTTTTGGTTTGACAGGTTTTAAGTATATGTGCCAAACACCACTTAGATATTCATTAATATTTTACACTTAATTCATCAATTCGTAAACAAATATATAAAACGGTTCTAAATTTCTTTCCAATGATTTTCTTTTCTTAAGAACTTTGACTATTTAATTTTATTACAACCCTAATATCGCTTGCTTAAGAGGGGGCGAGCAGTACCAACAAATGAAATTGTAACACCGCCCTAGATGACAGGGTAGTAGGACTGGTAAGTTTCATGGGTTGTAGACCACATATGGATTGAGAGTGGGAGTTTTTAGTTTTTTTATGGGTTGGATGGTTAAGGATAGTGCTGCCTCTAAAACCGTGTTTCAGAAGTGATGTGTTAGTGTAGGATTGGAGGAAATTAAGATAATTCAGTGAAGTTCAGGGTAGTGCCCCGCACTCCCTAATAAAGAGTTCATATTTGTTGAATTGAATGTTGATCTAAACATTATTACATTGTTAAACAAGTTAGACAGAGTATCCTATAACTTGTTTTTGTATCGGTTTTATGTGTGAAAATGTAATTCAAGGGTGGTTTTTTTTTTTTTTGAATCTAGAATCTAGACCATGTTTCGTTTAAGTTTCTTTTAACATAGATTATTTCGTTCGTTATTATATCTCCCACATTTTGAGTATATAGCCATTTGAAATTCTTTTAAATGATGACATCATAATGACAATTTCAATTCATAATCAATTTTGTTCATTTTCTTCTTTGGTAGCCCACAAAAGGTTGACTGCAAAATTAATTTATAGAGGAAGTATATTATCATGATGTGAACGACATGGCCAAGTCAGTCTATGAAATTAGAAAAACACATGTTAATTGATAATTTGATATACTTTGAAGTATGGATAATGTTGATAATGATTCAAAGAATTTAAAACACATTTTCTTTGACTATTTCTAATATAAATGGAAATTAAAAAAATATAACTATATATATGTACGTGAAGTTTTATCATGTATGATGAACAAATCTATAAAGTAGTATAGACTTTTTTCTATGGACTTTTGAAATATGATTTCAAAATCTTTGACAATCAGCCAAGTTAAGGAATGATGAGATCAAAGATTTTTGCTTTATGAAACTTGACCTGTTTACACTTGGGGTTTGACTATTAAGTTGTATGTAGCTTGAAAATTTTAAGATACATGTTATAACTGAACTCTTTTGCATTCATTAATGTAGATCGATCTAGTAACTTTAACTATCAATGTACAACATGCCTGAGAATGAGTGTGAACTAGTAATTGTAAAGTTCGAGCCTCTCTAAAGACATTTAATATGTCAAATTTGTTCTATAAACAAAGTTAACAATGTTGATTAGATATCTTTTATTGGTTAAATACGTTTATGATCATCTTTTACCCATGTATATACTGGGATAGCAAAAAACAAGCAAAAGGTTAGACCAAACAGGATGGGCATCACGCCATCAAAACATTCAACCAATCACTATGTCTCACGTTAATTCTTCATATTTCATCACATCTATCACTAAATATTAAGGGTGGTCATCACATGCATCTTTAACTTTTTTAAATAAACTTTAGAATAAAATAGCGTTACATAAAATGAAATAATAACGTTACATAAGATAAAATAATACATAATTAACCTACGCTAATTTTGGCCTTAAAAACTGTCATGCCGAAACATGTTTAAAACTCTTGCCGACCTAAGAGCTTCCACAATGGGGAAGAGGTTTGGAAATTTCAAACCGTCACGTCACCATGACACATCATTCCAAACCACAACCTTTCTCATCTTCTCCAACATGGCACATGTCCGCTTTGTCTCTCCAGTGAGTCCGGACTCCATTCGCTATATGGTAGTGAGAATGCTCTTAAATCTTTTTTTTTGAACGGCCAACAAATTGGAATCACTCACGGAACACTGGAGTATCATCGTGTCACCAGTATTGCCACGCGATCATATTCCACCACCAAGTCACCAATTCAGGAGGAAACTCATAATTATGAGAAAACCCCCATTTGTGAGATTCGAACCCAGGACCTTATGGCCCTAAGTCTTATCTCATCACCAAGATACCACTAGGCTATAATGCCTTGGGTAATGCTCTTAAATCATATTATATATGTGTGATCTGACTATTTATATTCTTGGTTTTTACCCACATGTAAAATTTATAACTAACATGTTTGGATTTACATAAAATATCATATGTGAAGTTATAGAAAAAGGAAAAAACAACTTTGAAATACTCCGTAGTAATGATGTATTTGAGTATTTTATGGAGAGAAAATGGTAAAAGACCAAAGAACATGGAAGCAACTCAGTAAGTGAGGTCACAACTCACAAGAATAATGCCAACATTCTGACTAAACGCGTTAAGCGATATGGCCTCAATTCAAGTACCAAAGTAAAAATTTCCACCTTTGTTTGCTTTATAAAACAAGCTGCGCCGCTATCCCCTTTTGATTAATATGAATTACAAATCTTACTTTATAAAATAGATGAAATTTGGGAGGCCATTAAGGATTGTAATGGAGGGAAGTCGCCGGGCCCGGGCAACTTTACTATCAAGTTTTTCAAGAAATTTTGGGAGTCGTTAAAACCTTTGATAATAAATATGATTAACGAATTTTTTGTTTCAGGAGAGGTATCTTTCGGTTGTAATGCCTCATTCATAGCTCTCATCCAAAAGCAGATTGATCCTCAAACTCTTACCGATTTTCGGCCTATATTTTTGGTGTCTTTGGTGTATAAGGTATTATCTAAAGTTCTCTCGAAGCGAACTAAAGGTGTGTTGGATGACCTCATTGGGCCTACTCAATCGGCCTTTGTGGGTGGAAGAAATATCCTTGATGTCCCTCTTATGGTTAGCGAGTTCATCTCGTGGGCTAAGAAGTCGAAGTATAAGTTGCTTGTTTTTAAAATCGACTTCCATAAAGCCTATGATTCGTTCAATTGGAAGTTTTTATTCTCGGCTATGGAATATATGGTCTTCCTGGATAAATAGGTTGGTTGGATTAAAGCTTGTCTTAATACGGGGAGAGGTTCGGTTTTGGTTAATGGGTCAGCCGAATTTTCATATAAAAGAGGATTAAGACAAGGCGATCATATTTCTCCTTTTCTTTTCATCATTGCTATGGAAGCCATCAAGATGTTTATGGATCGGGCTATATCCTTAGGGTTGTTCAAAGGCGTTATCCTTCCTAATGGTGGCCCGACCGTTTATACTCTTTGTTTTGCGGATGACATAATTTTTTTGGGCGAATGGTTTAAGGAAAATGTGGTGACCCTCAATAGATTCCTTCGATGCCCTTTCCTTGTTTCCGGGCTAAAAGTGAATTGTGATAAATGTCAATTTTTAGGATTTAATGTGGAAAGCAATGAGGTGGCAGATTGTGCATCGTTTCTAAGATGTGCTTAGGGAACTCTTCCTTTCTCATACTTGGGAGTTCCTTTGGGTGTTAACATGAAGAGAGTCCGGTGGTGGCAGCCCGTCTTTGATAAGTTCAATAAGATATTGACAACGTGGAAGGCGAAAGCGCTCTCTATCACGGGGAGATTAACCTTAATTAAGGCTGTCCTTAGTAGTATTCCCTAGTATTTCTTGTCGCATTTTCCAGCCCCAAAATTTGTAATAAAGAAATTGGAAGGTATTCAGAGAGATTTTTTGTAGGGCAAGAATGGCTTGAAGAGCAAGATTCGATGGGTTAAGTGGGAGAAGTTGATGATGCAGAAAAAACGTGGAGGTATGGGTGGTGGGAGCATTGAAGAATTCAACATTGCTATGCTATCTAAGTGGTGGTGGAGATTCAAGCAAGAACCAGATCGTTTATGGATCAAGGTTATTAAGTCGTTACACTCCTTGGAAAGAGGAATGAATTTGATTCCGGTTAAAAAGGCCCTTCCGGGTATTTGGAAAGATATTGGGCAGATTGAGGGGACCGTTCAAACTAAAGGCATTCAAGTCAAAGATAAATTGAAGGTTAAAGTAGGGAATGGATCTAAAGTCTTGTTCTAGAAAGATTGTTGGCCGACGGATTCGAGCTTCAAGACCTTGTTCCTGGTGCTATTCACTTCAGCAAGCAACAAAGACGCAAGGATCATGGATTGTTTTGAGATTGTGAACAGGAGGGTCGAATGGAAATGGTTCTGGAAGGATGCAGGGGTCTCGAATGCGCACACTTTGCAGCTTCAAAATCTGGTCAACCCCTTGTGTAACGTGGGTTTTGATGGATATCCTGACTACTGGACTTGGAGTAACAACTCGGGGGAGATCTTCTCGGTGAAAGATGTGAGAAATGAATTGTCGGTCGATGTTGGGATGGTTCCCTCTATTTCAGCTTATGCGTGGAACTCGTGGGCTGTCCCCAAAGCAAACATGCTTATGTGGAGAGCAATTCTTGGGAGGTTACCTACTAAAGTAGAGTTGGCGTCCCGGGGGTTTGTATTTCAGATTTTGTTTGCTCTAGATGTAATATCGGCCACAAAGACATCAACCATGCTTTTGTGTCATGTCTTTGGACGAGATCGGTTTGGTGGAACATTTTGACATGGATGAGAATCACTTGGCTGACGGACATTGAGTCGCTTGTTTCTTGGTTGGAAAGATTGTCTCAAAATCCGAGCTCTAAGAAATGGAAGAAGTCCGTTGATATGATTATTCAAGCGACTTTTTGGAGACAATGGAGGCCAGGAATAAGAAGACGTTCGGGGACTCTTTTGAACCGGTTCGGGTGACTGTCGACCGAATTAAAGATGATTCTTTCTTATGGATAAGATCGAATTTGGGATCTATCTCGTGGGCCAATTGGGCTAGTTTTGATATCTCTATGGTGTTGTAATTTCTCTTTGTTTTGGTGTATCCCAGTTCCTTGCTGGCTCTTTATATTTATATATAAAGTTTTTTTTTTTACAATACATGTCTATTTTCATTCCATAACAATGAACATTACATCAAAATAGCGGGCAGACGGGCAACAAGTTGCGCTGCCAGCCTTTCTATGTATAAAGTGTTTTGCCGTTAAAAAAAAATTATTATATGTAACAATTCAAGCTATTTCATATTTTCAACGCAACCAAAAATTAGATTAAAAAAGGACAAATCCTTTAATGGAAGAACCGAAGAAGTTGTATATAGATATAGAAATAAATTATCATATATAAAATTGTTGTAAAATTAAAAGACCAACGTTTAAAACATCCTGTAACTCTTTACAAAGTCAATGCTGTCACACATACTAAACGTTAGTGCTCCATTTAATTTTTTCATCTAAAGAACAACTTTTTAGTAATAATGAATTCGCAACATGTTTGACGCATGATGGATAAATCAACTCGTGAGAGGGGAGGGGTGACATATGTAAACCTTAAACCTTACAGATACTTACTATCTTTACGGTAACATCGTTGTTGGTGTCTCAGATAATGGGTCACGGATAACAATTGACTGGTTAAAGGAACCGATCACTGTAATGGGTGTTGGTAGTCAACATGACTGGTTAGCTGGTCAACAAGTGGGTTTTTTGTATTTTAATTGTGTTTTTCCTAGTGTGGTTTGAGGTGGGAGAAGCTAGGTTATTTTATTTTTAACTAGCTTTTATCCCGAGAGCGTTTTGAAGTTGAAAAATATAACAATTCTAATAATACTATAAGACTAATAGTTATAATTATTACTCTTGTAATTAAATAAATAAAAAAATAACCTTGCTATAAGGTGATACCATGTGTTGCAGTGTTGCGCGATTCTTTCTTGATGAAGTATACCTAGGGCTGTTCACGAGCCGAGCCGATCTGAGCGGAGCTTTGATCGTGCTTGGCTTGTTTACAAATCGAACCGAGCGGAGCGGCTCATTTACAATTGAGCCAAAAACTGAGCGAGCATTCTTCGAGCGCAAATTTTTCCGAGCGAGAATCGAGCGAAGAGTAATTTTGACAACCATAAAATTGGGATGTTTCCTTGGATGATTTCATTGTCCGGTGACAACTAAGGTCAAATTGTCCGATAGTAACACTAATATTGAGATCCGAGTGTCCGAGGATGAGGCTTAGGTTGAGACTGGTGAGGCGATCAGTTAACGCAGAGAACAATTGTTGCATTGTGACGTAGGGTGGTATCAAGCAACGATTAGCGATGGACGTAATACTATAAAGAAGTCAAGACTATCACCTAATGACTTATGGTTTTACTATTAAACTCAGTGTTAAATTTTTTATTGGGTTAAGTGGGCTAGTTATATTTTGTTTGCATATATTAAGCCAAATCCAATAGAATGTTATATATAAAGCTATAAATATATATATGTAAATTGTGTGTATATTTATAATTAAATATATAATAAATAGATAAAAATGTATTCGAGCCGAACCGAGCCAAGCGGACCTTTGCTCGTGCTTGGCTCGTTTATAAACCGAACCGAGCCGAGCGGCTCATTTACAACCGAGCGAAAGATCGAGCGAGCATTTTTTGAGCATTTTCCAAGCGAGCGACGAGCGATCGGCGAGCGCCGATCGATTTGAATAGCCTTAAGTATATACCTATCCATCTTTAGAAGAGTAAAATTCCAATGATAGCATGACGATTGGGCTGAATTTCAACATCGTAGATAAGAACCTGGTTTAAAAGAAAAAAACATGATTAATGAATAACCTGAACACTTTGTGTTTTTTTTCCTGTATGAACGAAACCCCACAAAAAATAGTCGTTTTTTCTCCGTTTTTATATAGCAATATGGTACTCGTTGGAAAGATAATAAAACACTCGTTAATTTGGTGTACTTTTTTTCTTTAAAAAATCTCCTATATAAAAGATATTAACGTTTAAAAATTATGGGAGGAACAAAGAGAGAGAAAAATTTAAATTTGTTTTTAAATTCTTTGTTTCTAAAATAACTCAATCTCTTTTGTTTTTTAATTGGTCCAAATGAGATTTTATATGACACTCTAAAAAAAGAGAATGCATGTATACATGCCATGTAGGACAACACCATCTCAAATATATATAGGGGAATGATCAAATAAGAAGAAAGTGGTGAACGAACCGGTTTCCTCTTGGGGGAGCCGGGTTCGATTCCCACGGAAAGCATTTGAGGGACTTGCCAAGTGATGGTCCAAACTAGCCTTCTTGTAGGTGCCACGTTCGACTCTGATGGCCTCTCGGTTTTCTACTACCGTGCATTTACTCCAGAGAGGCTTGCCTCTTGTGGATGGTGCAACATCTGTCAAGTGGCAGGTGGCGGGAAATTTTCCGGGTTGAAGACTTAGTGCCCCTTATGCACAGCCTCGACTCGCTTGTGGGCCGGCCACTCTCGCGTCAGCGTGGAACCGGTTAAGACAACACAGTCTGACCATTGTAGAGTGGCTAGGGGATCCCCTTCTAGGGGGTTGTGATGATCTCTGCCACAATATAGAAAATCACCTTTCAAAAAAAAATGATTTATCCTACACATTATCAAATGTTGTCATACACATATCAAAATTCATCCTACATATATCTAAATTATCACGCGTTTATCCTACACATATCGAGATTATCTTACGTTAATCTTACGCATATAAAAATTCAACCTACATTTGTCCTACACATATCGAAATCATCCTTCATTGTAAATTAGGATTGATATGAAAAAATATATTTTGAAATTGAATTATGAGTTTCATTAATTTAACTAGTTTGGGGGGGTTACAAAAAAACCAAACATTTATTTATCATTAACTACATTTATTATATAAAGGATTCCTATTAGTTTAAATTTCTTCTTTTTCTTCTTATAATACCTTTTCTTCTCATTTGAACTATCCACTATATATATATATATATATATATATATATATATATATATATATATATATATATATATAGGGTAAAGATCCTGTACAAAGGGGGTGTTTTGTAAGAAGGCTAAGAAGGATTAATGACCATTGGATGTGTTAGATCTAGGGTGTAGATTAATTGGGTGGCATTTTTGTAAATAGTGTTGTAATTATAATAATTATTTAGACCATTTAGGGGCATAATGGTAAAACATACTCTACATTTAAATGAGTCTTCAATATTAACAGTATATATATCTCCTTGATTCACGTGATTCCCAAAACAGATAATCAATATTTCTGGCAACTATACTCTCTCCTTCAATGGAATTAGATCATAGATTTGGTCAATATACAAATGTAAGTCTTGCTTGTTTAAACATTTAGTCTTCATCGCATAATACAAAATTATTGGAGTTTTTTTTAATGGAACTAAGATGAAGACCCCACGGATGATGATATCACAACAAAAACATCAAAATGGAAAGCAAGAATAACAATCATTTAAAACACTACGTTTTTTCAGTTGAATATAAAACACATTAGTAAACTGTTTTATGCTTAGTGGATGATTGATAAATATAAAACACCAAATTAAGCAGTAATGTTTTATAGATGTATATTTTCTATGTGTTTTACATCATTTGGGATTATTACAAAAGTCGAATGTGTTTTATATTTGGTGGATACTCTTCGAATGTAAAACACATTAAGTAGTTGTGTTTTATAGATGTATAGTAACCATGTGTTTTACATCATTTAGGTTTATTAATTATATACTCAAATGTGTTTTATATGTTGTGGATGTTCTTTGAATTTAAAACAAGTTTCAGTTTGATATGTTTTGTGGGTTATTTGAAGTTTGTTGGGTGGAAAATACACAGAAAGCACAATATGATGAACAAGAGAAAAATGTCGAATGAATTTTTTTTTTTTTTTGTGAATGATTAGTAAAGAAGTTAGTAGAATCAGTTATTATTGAGGGAGATCAAATCCCTATAATCACTCAACCTCATAACTACATATGGATTATTAAATGAAAATTATCATTTCTAAATTTAAAATTAGTGTGGTCTTTTACCTAAATGCCCAAATGGTTATAATTAAATAGTGCCACATGTCACAACAAGGTTCCTTCTTATCCTTCTCACAAATATTAGACTTTGTACAAGAACCCTTACCTATATATATATATATATATATATATATATAGTATAAGGTTATATTGGAAACCCTTGTTATATGGTAAACTCTGGAAACTCTAACTTCCCGACTTTTTTTTATGAAAATTTTAGGGTATGTAATATACATGATTTTAAGCATTTTGGGCCAAAAAATCGAAAAACCGTCTTCGGGTAACAAATGGTTAACACGCGTTAGTTTCGCTTAAAATCATTTTTTTAAAGTACTTGACGATTTTTTGGCTCAAAATGCTTAAAATCATGTATATTATATGCCCTATTTTTTCAAAAAATAAAAATTGGGAAGTCAGAGTTTCCAGAGTTTACCATCTAAGAGTGGGTTTCCACATTATCCTTACCCTATATATATATATATATATATATATATATATATATATATGGGAAGTCAGAGTTTCCAGAGTTTACCATCTAAGAGTGGGTTTCCACATTATCCTTACCCTATATATATATATATATATAGGATTTGGATCATTTGAGAACCACCATTTAGGGAGAGAACCAAAGAACCAAGTGTGAACACAAAAACCCCTCCACCAAAAAATAAAAAAAAATAAAAAAAATTATATAACCTAAAAAAATAAAAAAGTAAAAAAAGTAAAAACACCAAAATGTTTTTTTAGTGTTAATCTTTCTGAAAAAAAAATAAAAAAAATACAAAAAAAAAATAAAAAAAAACAAAAAAATGGCTTTTTTTACGTCAGGTCTGATGCACATGTGCATTTTGCTGTTATATATATACATACATATACCGTATGCACATGTGCATTTCACTATTAGAGCACACTTTTGAATAAATTATCAATTACCATAATGAAATGATCATTAAATGGACGTGATATGATATATAAGGTGGAAAAAAAATTTATTCAATGATCATTAAATAAACGCGAAGTGCATTTCACTATTATAGTTAGGTTTTTTTTCATGGGTTTAGCTTTAGGGTTTAGTTTTTAGGTATGATGGGAATGGGGTTAGGTTTTTTTGGGGTTGTTGGTGAATAAATTTAAAAAAACCCCTATATAAACTATAAAATAAGATAATTGTACTACATGCACATGTGCATTTCACTATTATAGTTAAGTTTTTAATGGGTTTAGCTTTAGGGTTTAGTTTTTGGGTATGGTGGAAGAGGGGGGTATTTTTTTGGGGGATGGGATGGAGCGTTTTGGTTTTTGGGGCGGTGCGGGGTTAATTGCACATGTGCATTTCACAATTGGGGGGGGGGGGGGGGGGTTGGGGCGGTGTGGGGGATGGGGGATTTAGGTTTTTAGGGAGTGAGGTGGGTGGGTTTAGGTTTTTACGGGGTGGAGGTGGGGTTTTTAGGTTTTTTTTGTTTGTGTTGACACTGGTTCTCTGGTTCTCTCCCTAAAGTTGGTTCTCGTATGATCCCTACCCTATATATATATATATATATATATATATATATATATAGGGGAAAGTTAATTTGAGAACACCTATATTTCGTGCGAACCGTGAAAACGGCATCTAAAACCATTCAAATTCAAAATTTCTTTTAACATTTATCTTTATTACTAAAATACAATCCCAAAAACACAATTTACGCGTAAAAATTCAAGCGTATACGAAAAAAAATTGTTTTTACACATGTGTAAATTTACTGTTTATACATGTGTAAACTGTTTCATTTACACATGTGTAAAAAGTTAATTTGAAAGTGTTTTTGTAAGAAAAGATGAATTATTTGAAAAGAACATTCATTTATTAATGTTGTATTTTGATTATAATGAGGTTTGTATGAAAAAAATTTGATTTTGATTGATTTTTTTACTTGTTCTCACGGTTCTTACAATATTTAGCGTTCTCAAGATAACCCTCCCCTATATATATAACTTGTGTTTTAATTTTTTATTAAAGAATTTCATTTATTTTTAATTAAGAACCTTATTTTATTAGTAAGGGCATGTTTGGATAAACTTATTTGAGGCAAGAAGGACTTTTTGTGAAAATGGCTTATTAACTTATGACTTTTTGAAAAAAGAGTTTTTAGAAAAGTGTTTGGATTAACTTTTCAAAAAGGAGTTTTTAGAAAAGTTTTAAAAAAAGTTTTTGGACTAGATTTTCAAGTAAAATGCCCAAAAAGGATATAAGGAGGGTAGGCATAAGGATATAATGAAGGCATAGAGGTAAATTTTTTCCAAAAGTTATAAGTAGGTTAAAAAAGTCATAGATTTCTTTTTTTCCAAAACAACTTATTATACACAAATGAAAAGTTAAAACAAAAAGGACTTTTGGTTTTGCCAAACATTTTTTGTAACTTATTGACTTTTTGGAAAAGTAATAAGTTATAAGTTGGTGGAAATAAGGAGAGCCAAACATGCTCTAAACAAAAAAAACATTTAAGTGTATTGATGCCTCTAAATTGATGTTTCAAGTTAGTATATCAGAGTAGTGAGGGTGATAGTACATGATTGGAAAAAATTAGAATACACTAGGATAGTCAAGGTAGTGAGCTTATTGGCAAAAATTATGATACACTAGGATCCCCCCCCCCCCCCCCCCCCCTATAATTTTATATAATTTTATTAGCAAAAATTATAAAAATTATTTATTTTATCGTAAAGAAAAAATAATAATCAAAAGGGTTAAGAGTAATCGTTAGACATCATGGTGAGACCTGAAAATCAATGTTTTTAAAACCGTACCGGACGGTTCAATAGGGAGCCGACAAGTCCATCGGTCCGTTTTGAGACATCAGACCGTCTTACAAAGAACTCGGGAGGTTTAGGTGAAAACCAGGTTCAACTACCACCCGGTTCAACTGTCTGCTTCATTTGTGTCGGGTTACTGAACATTTGAATGGTTGCTTTGTTTTATTGAGAAACATAGCTTTGGAATTTTTTTAGTTGGTGCCTGGTGGACGTGTGACAAATTCAGCATGTTGAAAATTTAGGTAAATTAAAAACTAGGTGGTGGAAACATGAGAGGAATCGAACCTGCAGCCTGAGTTGAAAGTATACTAGTAGACAAAATTACAATTGTGTCCTTTATGTATTACATAAATTATGAAACGTGTGCTTTAATTTATTTTTTTTCATTTTATGTCCAATTTGTGTTTTTTTCTTGCATGTTGTGTCCTTTCTCACTAACTGGGTTATTGTATTCAGTTAACTTTATTTATATGAGGGGAAAACTGTCCATTCACTATCAGTTGTTATTATTTTACCTAATTAAAATAAAAGATAACATGAATTTTCCTCTTCAAAGTCATGTTATATTTTTATTCCACCAAATCATGTTTTCAGTAACTTATTTATTAGCATCATCTAATTCTATTGACATTTTTTGTCATTCTCGATATATAATCAAAACTAAAAGACAATAATGATGCAAAAAATATAGCATATATCAGCCTAAATAGCTTAAGATCATGTTTTGGGTTATTCTATATGTGATATTTGACATTTATAGTTTTACAGTTGTTGACATAAAACTATAATTAAAAAAAAATTGTAACACCCCAACCGATGGCGGAAATATCGGGGTATCACGTAGTGATGATTGTTCAATAGCTCGTGGACTAAAAGTGATAATATGATTTAAAGCATCATGTTTATTACAATGAAAATTGAAATACGAATTGTCTTAAACTGAAAATACAAAACATGAAATGATTTATTGATTTAGGCTCTAAGTCCATGCCTAAATGTGATGATTCAAACTTCACCTGAAACATGTACGAAAATAGAATCTGTCAACACATATAATGCATTGGTGAGTACATCTGTTTAGTGCGTATAATGTAAAAACTATTTCGCAATTCACATGTTAAACTGTCTACAATTTGATGTTCAAGCTGTACAAATGCCACCCAAAATCAAACCTTTGATAAATGATATCCGAGAATAATGAGATATTATGTATAGTATTCGCCAAAATAGTATGCGACATGATGAGTTTACACATAACAATAGTTAAGTACTATTTATTGCTATGCTAGGCCCAACGGGTTAATGATTAAGGTCATAGGTACAAGCTATCAGCGAATCAACAAGTAAAACACATACAAGAATTGCGATTATGATAATATGATAAAGTTGATAAAGTGAGTGTAGTAATAATTGTACATGAGTCACCCCAAAAGTGTAAAACTTGAAAAAGGGGAAAAAGATAATACTCACATTCGCTAGTTGGTAAGTTTGGTACGGTAGCGAGTGTTAGTGAGGTGAATCCCGAAGACTCAACCTAAATGTTCAAATACCTAGTATAAGTGTTTGAGTTTAATTAAGTATAGGATTCCTAATCTAAGGCACTTAGGATGTTAAATCTATATTTGAGGTTTTTTTTGAGTTTATAATTAAAGTTATTGTGAAATAGTATTTATACAAATTTGTTTTGTCTAAAAATTATTATAAAATTTATTAGACAACCTTGAAACTTGGAAAACATTTATATGAACATTTTATGAAATTATATTTTTATAAAATGTTACAAAATGTGCTTTTATAGAAATAGTCTAAATATTGTAATCGTGTGTAATATTATATTTAACACAAAATGGTAAATAAATTAAAACACTTCTAAAATTTATTGTTTCTGAGAATTTTTAATCTACTGATTGAAATGTCCCAAAAATAATTTTTTATAGAATTTTTGTGCTTAAAATCTATTTATTATAATTACTTGTTCGATTAAATATATATTAAGCGATAAAAATTGTTTAATATACAACAATATTCTAAATCAGTAGGCAAATGACATGATAATTATCCTAATATATTAAAAGATATTTCCACCAATTTTGATGTCAAAATTCATTATTTACAATTTTATAGAATTTATATACCGTTTAATTTATATAAATTCGTAAATAATTCAAAAATACCTTTTAAAATTTAAATTGTTCATGGAACGTGATCTACTGACCTAGATGATGTCCAAATAATTTTCTTATAAATTTTAAGGCAATATTTATATTATTGTGAATATTATTTGTTTAAAATATAATTAATCAACAAAAATGTAATAACATATGAAATGGTGTTAAAACAGAGGGAAAATGGTATGATAATTATCCTACTGTAATGGAAAGTATCTCTACCAATTTTCATGATTTATTACGTTTCCTATGATTTTATATGATTTAATCATGTTTAAAGTATCATTATTTAATTAAAAATAATAAACAGTGTCTAAAAATCCCGAAATAATTTCTAAAACTTCTAATCAGTTATGTGAACTATCATGTCAAATTTCATAATTTTTGGAGCTATAGATAACGAGATATAGAATTTTAAAGTTTGTAAACTTTTAATTATAAATTCCCAAATAATCAAGAACATCCTAAACCCTAGGTTTTCAATTGGAATCCTTAGAGACTATAATTGATACAACAAATAGAGGGCTTTTGATCTACTGATAATATTGAAGTAATTTGCAAAAGGAATTGGAAAAACTTACGGTTTTGATAGCTTAAAAAGAAGAAAGAAAACCGAATAAGAATCCGAAAAATATGCTTCCAATTCGTCCAAGATACGTGATGAAAACCCAAACTTCTTTAGCAGAAGTAATAGACTTGGTGAGAGGATTATGTGCACGAGTTTAATTGCAACAAAAACGAGTATTGAAGGTGTGGGATTAGATTGAAGTTTCAAGTGGGTTTTAAAGAAAACTTGAATAATTGATCAACAATCATGCTCCATGAACGACAAGTGAGTAGTGGAATGGGTAGGGTAGTGTTTGGTCGTCCATTGAGCGCAATTATAGCCGAAAGTAATAATCAATCATGGTAGAAATCGCGTTTTTAATCAAAGTGGGTTTTGCTGTACAGAGGCTTCATCGCGGACCGCGGGAGAATAAAGAATTCCTCCGCGGTCCGCAGGGATTAATAAAAAATTTTCTGATTTTAATAACCTGCCGCGGAGCGCGGAAGGATTAGAAATTCCTCCGCGGTCCGCGGCGCCTAAAGAAAATCAAAATTTTCATTTAAGCCCCCAGACTTGATTTCTTTGTTAACCGGGTTGTTTTTCGGACCGAAACTTGAGATTTTTCAATAAAATCACCGTCCATTAGCTTGATTCTCGTTCAAGGACTTGATATCTTTCGACTCTTACCTTTTATGGAGTGGAAAGCTAGCGCGTGGATCCTAACGCCCCCTTTTGTTAAAGAATGGGTTCCGGTAATAGAGTGTCGTTACTATCGAAGTAAATTACATGAGAACATGCGATTTTATTAACAAGAAAACTTTTAAATCAATTACAAGAGTTCAAACATGATACATGATAAAGTACAAGGATCGGAATGTAAATAACTAAAAGTGTGAGGGGCACAAATGTTACAAAAATCACTTCACTCTTTCTTATCTCACTTTTCCCAGTTTCTTTACTTTGTTCTTCACATAACACCTTCTGCGCGTTAGCCTTTGACTGGTATGCGGAAGAGCATTGCCGAGTTAGGCGCATGATCTCGCGCGGGTGGATTGCACTCCATGTGTGGCCTTATAAGTCTTGGGCTCCGCAAAGGTTAAGGTTCCGTGGAGGAAGCTCCGCGTATAGGGCTCTGTTCACGAGCCGAGCCGATCCGAACGGAGCTTTGCTCGTGTTTGGCTCGTTTACAAACCGAACCGAGCGGAGCTGCTCGTTTATAATCGAGCCGAAAATCGAACGAGCATTCTTCGAGCGAAAATTTTTTGAGCGAGCGCCGAGCGAGAATCGAACGGAGAATAATATGGACGATTATAAAATTGGGATGTTTCCTTCGAGGTTTTCATTTTCGGGTGACAACTAAGGTCAAAATGTCCGATGATAACACTAATATTGAGATGCCAGTATCCAAAGATGAGGCTTAGATTGAGGCTGGTGAGGTGATGAGCATACGTCAGACAACAGTTATTGCATTGTGACGTAGGTGTGATATCAAACGATGGACGGCTATTAATATAAAGAAGTCAAGACTATCATCTCATGACTTATTGTTTTACTATTAAATCTAGTGTTAATTCTTTTATTGTGTTAAGTGGGTTGGTTATATTTTGTTTGCATATACTGACTCAAATCCAATAGAATCTTATATATAAAGCCATAAATTTATCTGTAAATTGTGTATATATTTATTATTAAATAGATAAAAATTTATTCGAGCCGAACTGAGCCGAGCGTACCTTTGCTCGTGCTTGGCTCATTTACAAAACGAACCGAGCCGATCGGCTCATATACAACCGAGCGGAAAATCGAGCGAGCAATTTCCGAGCAAATTCCGAACGAGCGGCGAGCGATCGGCGAGCGCCGAGCGTTTTGAACAGCCCTATCCGCGTAGATATGTTATCTTCATGTACTTGGTCATTCAAGTGGCTTATACTCCGCGGAGGTCTTGTGAGAACGATGTTGTGGGGCAGGGTCCATCTCCGCACAAGGAATTAGGATTCTACCCCTTCAACTATAGTAATAATAAATAAAATCTTATGATTATCGCAATTCTCTCATATGAAATAATTTTATTAAATCATAATTTTACGTTTATCTCTTATTAATTTAATATTTATTTTCTCAACAAATTCTTTTTATATTTTCGCTTATTAAAAACCATTTAACATTTTATTGATGTTACCTCTTGTAATATTAAGTTTTCTAACCTAATAATAAATAAACAAAAAGAATGTTATAACCCATGTGATACATAACTTTTAGTGAATTCTTTACGCTAATGAATTGTAAATAGTAATTTTGTTTTCATTTAGGACATAATAGGTTAAAAGCAGTCGTTTCTAAAAAAGCTACACCTCAAAAACCACCGCCATAATTGCGTTCAGGCAGTGGTTGCTTCTGGCTCTGTTGCTCATCCAAACATATATTTTTATTCACATGATTAAAATTGTTGTTTTCTCATATTATAGTACATTAATTTCTATGCTACATCGATCGTAACACGCATTTTATCACTTCATATTATAGTTATCTATCACGAGAAGCTCCCGAAATATAATCTGGCTATTAATATTCATAGAACTATGATTTGAGTTTTTTTCCCTTGTAACAGAGAAACTTACTAATACTAAAAAAACATTAGCAAAGCCAAAAAGAGAATGAAGAGGGGGACGCAGAACAAACCCACCCAAAATCACTACACCAGATAAAATTAAGGGACTGTTTTGTAACTTCTGAATGGATAAGTACTGATCTAATAAGAGGTCTAAATGGCCAAGAGGTTTTGAATGGTTAAGTGTTGAATCATTAAGTGATATTTGGTTAGACAACTTAATGTTTAAAATTTCTTGTCCCACATTGGTATAGAAAGTAAAAATGGATTGGTTTATATATGAAAACCATTTGGAAGTATATAATTTTATGTCTTACATTTTACTTAAGAACCTACCCGCGCGCAGGGTGTGCGAAACGACAGGGCCGGCCCTAAGCATGGGCCGGGTGGTCACCAGCTCAGGACCCGACTCTCAAATGGGTCCGAACGTTTTTTAAAAAATATACACATATATATTAAATTCTATATTTAAGATATATATTTGTGTCTTAAACATTAAAGTTTTGTTAGTGGAGTTGGAAAAACCATGTTAATTTAATGTAGAGGTCTCAAGTTCAATTCTTGGCTCTAGCACCATATTCATTTTTTTTAATTCATTACTCTTTACAAAATTTTGGGTCCAATTTTTTTTCGCCCGAGGCCCAAATTTTTTTTAGTGTTCTCGGAGACGGCCCTGCAAAACGGGTTTCCGGCTGTGATTCCATCGTGTCGCCCATGCGACCTGCGGATACGAATGCCGCTCCAAAATTCAAGCTCCGCGTGGCCGTTTTGCTCCTGCTCCGTTTTTTTTTCATTGACCAAGCACGTTTTGCAGACACGTTTTGCAGACACCAAAATTCAAGCTCTGCGTGGCCGTTTTGCTCCTGCTCCGTTTTTTTAGTGTAATTACGTCATTAAGGTAAATACATTAGTTTACACCAGAGTAATTATGTAATTACTCTACACGTAATTACTCTACACCAATTTCTTTTTTTTTTAGTTTTCAATACTATAATACATGTTTAACAATATGGGAAAAAAAATTTTGAAAAAAAAAATAAAAAAAAATACCCTCCTTTGATTCTCACAGTTCTTACCAAAAAAACTATTTGTACCGGATCTTTCCCCTATTAAGTATTAGTTTTAGTTTTAAGATAATTGTTGGTGATAGGAAGGTGGCTTTATTAGTCATACGCAAAAAGGAATTTTAATTTCGTTTGTTGCTTTCAAAGGTATGAAAGCCCGTTTTTTGGGTGTCTTAATTTTTTTTTTTTTTTTTTTTGTAAATTCGTATGTTTGAGGATTTAGAAGGTTGACCAAGTCCAACACAACTTAATATTTTCCATGTGCCGCACGCCCATATCTATTTATTTTTATTCTTATTTTTTTTTCGTTTTTTATTATTATTTATGTTATATCCCGGGAGTGTCATGGGATAGACAAATCCAATATGATGTGACAAAATATTTGTACAATAAAAGTAAATCCGGTTTTTCAGAAAAAAATTGTAAAGAATTTAATATCAAATGATATGTCATGATGATGATAGGCGATTCAAATGTGTAAAGTGTGCATTAGTTAAAGAATGACATACATGTTCAATCTTTATTATGGATACACAATCAATCATCTTTACATGTTTCCGGATTGTTTTCCTCACTCATACATAATTTAAGTATCTATTTCAATAATCACCACATAAAAAGTCGTTTTCTTTTTCGTTTTTTATATAGCACTATGGTACTCGTTGGAAAGATAATAAAATGCTCGTTAATTTGGTGTAATTGTTTTTCCAAAACAATGTTATATAAAAAAAGTTATTAGCGTTTGAAAAACATGGAGGAAAGTGCATGTGCCATACACATGAGATAGAAATATATATATTTTTATTTTAAATCACTAATGACAAGGCATGCCACATGACACACTCAAGAATGAGGTTGTCATCTTTAAGTCGTGTAAGATTTTAGGCTTTGATTTATTATAATAGATACATTATACATGATTTTAGTAGTTACTTTATTCGGGCGATATCTAGAGTGAGAAAAATTGATGAAATTAGAAATATAGTGTGGGTTTGTTATTTATTTAGGAGGCAAAGAGAGGGAAAAGAATGGGATACGAAAGGTTTAGAGCGTGATACATGACGCTAGCTAAAATGGTATTTTTGCCCACCAACTATAATTAAGCACGTTATTACAAACCTAGATAATTACGCACATTATATCTTATAATTACGCACGTTAAACAACATAATGACGTACATTTTACGTCATAATTACGCATGTTATAGAACCCAACAATTTTTTAAAGTATAACAATAGTGTATGCAAATTAAAAGTGATAAAATACTTGTTTTTTATGGTGTATATATATTTTTTTAAATAATGTCGTATGAAAAGGATGGGCGTTTAAAAAAAAGGAGTAGAATTTCAAAAAAATCAACAATTACAGGTTGTACCTATTTTACCTTTCCAAATTCATTCTTCACTTCTGTTCATGCATGAAATTCAATCCAAATGTAACATTCAATCATCCATGGATTCTTTGATTATCACATTCCTTCGTAACATTTTTTATGTTAAACTTTCTTTGTATTTAAAATTTTCTCTAAGAAACTAAACATACATTTTAGATAACGGACACATGTTAGTTTTACTACTAAAACACTAAATTCTAATTTCTACACACATGCCAACAATGAGACTCGAACTCTTAATCTTATGAGGAGGGATATAACTTTCCATTTATTGATACTATTAAAAATATAAGTTGACTTTTATTGACTTTCAGTTTTAACATTAAAAGTTGATAATACTTTTATTTTTATTTGTTTAAAATCTTGGGCTTGAATATTTTGCATAAGATTGTGTAGGTGGGCTTAGTTCATTGAGTTATGCATAGTGGGCTTCCTGATTGCTTTGGTCTGTCCAGCTCCTGGCCTAGCCTCAGGCCCATTCGTGTGTTTTTGTTTCTATAGATTGCTGATGTGGCAATCTGTGGGAAGAAACACAAGGAGTCTCAGCCATTGGATTACTTCATTTGTGGCCGTTGATCATGTTGAGAAAGCACAAAGTTTCAGCTATATATAGGCTCCTTTCTCCTTCCTTGTTCACTTTTTGATCTCATTTTATTTTTGCTCTCTACTTTGTTTTTTTCGTACACTCACAATATTATTAGGGTTGAGGTTTTCATTGTATTTTTGATCTTGTCAGAGATTTGTGTACTCTGTTATTGTTTTTGTTAATAAAGAGTTAATCTGTGCCGACTATTTTGACATGGTATCAGAGCCATAGGCTCTTGATTCTGGTTGTTTTCCGTTGTCGTTCTTGAGGGTTTGTGATTCAAGGCTTGGATCTGGTTCTATTCTGGTGAATCTGTTATTATTGGCCTGGGTTGCATATCTTCTTTGCCCTCTGGTTTGTAACCCTAAGTGAAGGCTACAAACTACGAGTTGTGGAGAAACCCTAACTTAGGTTTTATTTGGTGAGATCTTTCTGATTCTTTAGGGTTTGTCCTAAGGAGTTGTCTGTTCAGGGCTTGAGTCCCGTGATTAGCTTTAAGGTTGAGTCTAGATTATTAGGTGGCTCCCTCGTGAGGACCTGGGTCAGCACCTTTTGAGTGACGAACCAACTATTTGGAACACCCACGAGGCTTCGTCTTTTTGGTCTGATTTGATCTTGTCTGTTATTAGTTCTTCTTGTTTGAATCTTGTTTGTTTTTTGATTGATTCTGTTTGTTTTATGGCTGATAATCTTGACGGGGCTGCTGGTGGTGGTGGCGGTGCCGCTGCTGGTGGTGGTCGTGTGATTGATCCTGCTATTGTTGTTAATGAAACTCTTATTAGTAAACTTGCTGCTAATGATCCTTTGTATTTGCATCCATCAGATTCTAGTAATCTGACTATTATTACTGTTAAACTTAAAGGTTCTGAAAATTATTCAGTTTGGGCAAATGCATTAACCTTAGCATTACAAGTTAAAAACAAATGGGGGGGTTTATAGATAAGTCATGTGTTAGATCTCAAAACGATGTTGTGCTTGCTAGACAATGGAATAGGTGTAATTCCATTGTCTTAACCTGGATTCTTAATTCTATCAGTGAGGAGTTATACATGGGTCATGTGTTCTCTAGGCTTGTTAGTGATGTGTGGTCTGAATTGAAAGAAACCTATGATAAAGTTGATGGTTCTGTTGTTTTTGACTTATATAAAAAAAATAAACGAGTTTAGTCAAAATGGCATGCCTGTTTCTGAGTATTATCATAAACTGAATATTATGTGGAAACAGTTGGATCAAATTGTGCAATTACCTGCTTGTACTTGTGATGCATCTAGAGAGTTTAATAGTTTCAATAATATGATTAAACTGATGCAATTTCTTATGGGTGTTGATAGTGCGTACCAAAGTGTTAGGACTAGTTTGTTAATCAAAGATGTATTACCTTTTGTTAAACAAGCCTTTTCCATTGTCTCTAGGAAGGAGTCCTATAGAAATTCTATTAACATTTCTAAAAAGACTCAAAATCCTGTTGTTGTTTATTTTTTTTTTTGCAAAAACTAATCAATCTGTAGACTTTAATAAGAAGGTTAAAAATCATCTAGCCAAGGTCTTAAATGTACACACTATAATAAGAATGGTCATTCAATTGAAAAGTGTTTTGAGTTGATTAGGTATCCTCCTTAGGCAAAGGCAAAGGGAATGCAAGGTAAGAAGGTTGTTGATAATATTTTTATTTTTAATATTTTTATTTGTTTAAAATCTTGGGCTTGAATATTTTGCATAAGGTTGTGTAGGTTGGCTTGGTCTTGGTTCATTGAGTTATGCATAGTGGGCTTCCTGATTGCTTTGGTCTGTCCAGCTCCTGGCCAGCCTCAGGCCCATTCGTGTGTTTTTGTTTATGCAGATTGCTGATGTGGCAATCCGTGGACAGAAACACAAGGAGTCTCAGCCGTTGGATTACTTCATTTATGGCCTTTGATCATGTTGAGAAAGCACAACGTTTAAGCTATATATAGGCTCCTTTCTCCTTCCTTTTTCGCTTTTTGATCTCATTTTATTTTTGCTCTCTGCTTTGTTCTCTCATACACTCACAATATTGTTAGGGTTTGTAGTTATTAGATCATCTTGATCTGGTAACTTGTGCATCTCTTGTGGTTGGTGTCTGATTATCTTTGTGATAATCATTGAGAGATTTTGAGAGTTGTAGTGCGGTTTTCATTTTATTTTTAATCTTGTCAGAGATTTGTGTACTCTGTTATTGTTTTTGTTAATATGAGTTAATCTGTGCCGACTATTTTTACAGATACCACTATACTAGAAGAACTTTGGTATCTACACTAGACGTGTAGGAATCGTTTTTGTTTCAAATCGGTTTGATTTTTTTTATCCATACCAATTTTTTGGGTGACGTACAAACTGTTTTTTTGTTTCAAACCAGTTTCAATGAATGAACATCTGAACTAATCCAAATCGATTAGGATCAGGCTTGAACCCGTTTTTAAACTGGTTTATGTTGGTGGGATGGTCAACACGTATATAACCCGGTAGTTCAAGTCGGCCCAACCCAATTTTCCACAAACCAATTTTTTAAAAAATTGCTTCGGTTTTTTTTTCAAACCTGATTTTACAACTCTAATATGTGTTGTTTTATAATATGTATAAAGATGACAAAAATGTAGTTTTACGCAATTTAAAAGTTGAAGTATTACAACTTAAAACACACGGTACAATATTTTAAAACATATGGTTGACTTTTAAATCAACTACGCTCATCATTTTTAAACGTCCATTAATTTTTCATATGTTAATATTTGAAAAAAAACATAATAAAACAAACATTTTATTATATTTATTTTGTTTTGAGTATGGTATTATTACATTTTTTTAATTCTAAAAAATAAATTAATATATTACGTTGATTACTAATGTTTATCTTCCCGGCAACATCGTGTTGACACCAAAGATAAATTATAAAAATAGCAATGATATATCTGTAAACTAATAAAAAAACCTTATTGTATAGATAAAATAGTAAGAAAAAGAAAATAGAAACTGATTTTACTAAAGCTTATTTACATGCACATAAAAGTAATAAAATTCTACATTTTAAAAAGCTATCAAAAATATTATTTACAGAATATTATATACTGTTAATAGCGGAGCACTTTGAATAGCGGAATGCGTCTAACATGCGCCGCATGACATTTTTGTAATTATTTTGCATTGTAGCGTCTTTTTTATATATGATTCATCTTCCATTGATCATTCTTGTCTTCTGGGTTTTGAAACCCCTGTCTGACGATCTTATCTTCCGGCACAAACCCAAGCAACAACCAAACGATTTTTTATTCTGGTAAAACAAGGGACAGACAAAGTTGCTACGGAGTGGTGCCTGTGACGCCACCGCTTGACGTTCACATTGGTTGTCGTTGTGATGTGAACATGCACCGCCATTAGGCACTCCGGCAACAAACAGGTAACACTTGACAGCTGACTTTTGAGAAGGCGAAGAAGATGAGGTTACATTGAACGGTTTGAAATAGATATGACAGATGTCCAACGCGCCGCTGCCTCTTCTTTCTCTCTCTATCGGCTTCCATCTCTCTTGTCTCTCTCTCTAGAACCGGTTTGCGTGTGAGTGGGAAATGAACCGACAAAGCGGAACTCGGGTTTAATATTAGTGGTGCATAAGGTTATAGCGAACTAGTTTTCTCTAAAAACTAAACTACAACTACAACGATTTTTTAAATGAAAAGTTTTCATCACGAATTCACGATGCACTGCTAGGAAGTGTGTGCGCAGGCCCCAGCCTATGAGCCTGTGGCACCAGTCCAGCCTAGCCATACCACTGAGTCTTCCGAGCCCCCTCGAAAGAAGTTGCTTAGGAGGTCCCAGGCCCGCAAGCGGACCTTCCTACCTACAGTCGGTGGCTATTTGGCTCACAGCAACGAGGACTCTGATGACGACATCTTCATCTTTGCTCAGGGTGTTGAGACCTCCCAGCCCCCTGCTGACCCTCTTACACCTGGTCCTCTTGGTACCTTACCCATGCGATGTTCCCTTCACAAGGTGCGTGGCATGGTAGGTACGCATGATGGTATCATCCGCGATCTCTGTGAGCGAGCGGATGAGTTAGGGGCCAACGCGGAGGCGGAGAGTCAGACCAACGCCGCCACCATTGAGCACCTTACCAGCCTACGAGCGTGATTGGACGACGCCGAGCGAGGACGTATGGTGGCTGAGCATGAGCGCGTGGAGGCCGAGCGTGGGCGAGCCGAGGCATGGAGACGTGTGGACATTCTTGAGCTGCTGCATTTTCCCCACCTCCTCAGTAGCTAGGTTGTAGTTGCTGTAGTTTTTAGCTTTTGTTATCTATCCTAACCAGTAGTAGTATCTTTTGGGTCATTTCATTGTATGACTTGTATTGGGTTGTAGTGTTCTACTTATTTTGTATCATTATCACAAACCGATGTACTAAAAACAGAAACAAATTAATGAAATGATGATGTTTTGGTTTATTGATGTCTCTCTATTATTATCTGTTTATGCTATGATTTAGTTAGTTATTCTTGTTATATGTTTATATGAGTGTGCATTATTTTCATTGTATCCGATGGTTGTGTGAAAACGCATGTCATGGTTATTGTGGAGTTCATGGTTGTTTATTCGAGCGCACATGATTAACAATATTTTCGATAAATATATGTCTCATTCTTTTATATCTGATGTGATAGAAAGAAGTCATGCCGCCTCGAAAGAACCTCCGCAATACCGAGGATAACACATTCCCAACCACGTCCGAAGAGCTAGCCCGCGTGATTGCGCAAGCAATTGCGCAGTACGACGCAAACCGCACAGATTCCAGTGGTGGATCTGGTGGAAATGGCCGGCGAAGGACAAGTCAAAATGACAATGGTAAGATATCGAATTGCTATACTTCCTATGGACTGGTGATCACTTGCTGTTATTGATAATGCCACATTATCTATGACACAAAAGTTGAGAACTCGGTACGTGGCTGTTCCTACAAGACTTTCATGGCTTGTAAGCCATGGAGTTTCCGTGGGTCTGAAGAAGCAATTGGTATTTGCCGTTGGATTGAGAAAATGGAATCAGTCTTATATATTAGTGGATGTGATGAAGATCAGAAGGTTAAGTATGCTACCTGCAACTTCCAGGACGAGGCGTTAACTTGGTGGAACCTGCAAGTCCAGACCCTAGGTAGAGATGCTGCGTATGGACTCTCATGGAGTGACTTGAAGTCCATATTGCTGGAGAAGTACTGTCCCCGCAATGAACTCCAGAAGCTCGAGTTGGAGTTCTGAAATCTGACTATGATCTGTCTCGTTTGGTACCCCATATGGTCACGCTGGAGTACAAGAGGGTTGAAAGGTACATTTGGGGTCTCTCTCCTAAGTTACGCAGTATGGTAACTGTTGCTGAACCCACCACCATTCAAGGAGTTGTTACCCTAGTTCATAGCCTGACTGATGACGTACTGCGTATGGGCACATTGCTTAAGAGGGAGGTTGAGAAAGGAGGAAGCTCGGGTGACAAGAGAAAATGGTCAGATATCAGGAAAGGTAAGAATGGTGGAAATCAGTATGGGAAGAAGCAAGAGGTTGCAAAGGCATTTGCTGCAACTACTGTTGCTGTCGCTGAGCCTAGGAAGAAGTATAATGGACCACACCCCCTCTGCAACAAGTGCAACTACCATCATGTTGGAACTTGTGATAGCATCCGTTGTGACCACTGCAAGAAGATTGGTCACCAGACTTCCCGATGTCGTGCTAAGGCTGCTGGTACTCCTGCCGGGAAACCAAGATGCTATGATTGTGGTGCTGCGGATCATTTCAAGAAGGACTGCCCGAAACTGAAGAATCAGGCTCGCGGTAGAGCTTTTGTGATAGGAGCTAGTGATGCTCGTGAGGATCCCAACGTTGTTACCGGTACGTTCCTTGTTAACAACACATATGCTTCCGTACACTTCGATACTGGTGCCGATTTAAGCTTTGTATTGACCGACTTTAAGCATACCCTAGGGGTAGACTCTAGTAGGTTGGGCACTCGCTATTCTATAGAATTGGCTAACGGTAAGGTTATCGAGTCGGAAGAAGTCGTTGAAGGATGTACCATAAACTTGGGAGATCATGAGTTTCGTATAGATTTGCTACCTATCGAGTTGGGAAGCTTCAATGTGGTAGTTGGCATGGATTGGTTGTTGAAGAACCATGCGGAGATCGTGTGTCGTGAAAAGATTGTCCGTATTCCTCTCCCTAGTGGTGAAATTCTCTCGGTCAAAGGAGAGAACAGTCGAGCCACGTTACGGATTATATCTTGCATGAAAGCCCAGAAATGACTTCGCAAGGGATACTGTGCATTTCTAGCACACGTGATCGAGAAGAAGTCGAAGGAGTTGAAGATCGAAGACATCCCTGTTGTGAGAGATTTTCCGGAAGTCTTTCCTGAAGAGTTGCCAGGATTGCCGCCTTCGAGACAGGTGGAGTTCCGTTCTGATTTAGCTCCTGGTGCCGCACCTATCGCCCGTTCGCCGTATCGCCTAGTGCCATCAGAGATGCAAGAACTTTCAAGTCAGTTGCAAGAGCTGTTGGATAAAGGCTTTATCAGACCAAGTTTCTCACCTTGGGGTGCGGCTGTGTTGTTCGTTAAGAAGAAATATGGATCCTTTTGTATGTGCATAGATTACCGAGTGTTGAATAAGCTTACCATCAAGAATCGGTATCCTCTCCCCAGGATTGATGATCTGTTTGATCAGTTGCAAGGCTCCAGTTTCTACTCTGAGATTGATCTAAGTTCCGGATATCATCAGCTTCGTGTGCAAGAGGAAAGCATACTTAAAACGGCTTTTAGGACGCGTTATGGTCATTATGAGTTCCTAGTCATGCCCTTCGGACTACCAACGCACCAGCGGTATTCATGGACTTGATGAATAGAGTATGCAAACCGTATTTGGACAAGTTCGTGATTGTCTTTATTGATGATATATTGATATATTCACGGACTCAAGAGGAGCATGAGCAACATCTGAAGTTGATTCTTGAGCTACTTAAGAATGAGAAGTCGTATGCTAAGTTCTCAAAGTGCGAATTTTAGATT
This sequence comes from Ambrosia x helenae, assembly GCA_030844895.1. NCBI lineage: Eukaryota > Viridiplantae > Streptophyta > Magnoliopsida > Asterales > Asteraceae > Ambrosia > Ambrosia x helenae. Next base: position 77,581 of record JAUTDX010000457.1, read on the forward strand.
CAGGAAGTTCACTTTCTTGGTCATGTGGTGAACGAAAAAGGTATTCACGTCGATCCAGCAAAGATTGAGGCAATTAAGAATTGGGAAGCGCCCAAGTCGCCAACGGAAGTGCGACAATTTTTAGGACTCGTTGGATACTATCGACGATTTATTGAGAACTTCTCCAAGATAGCTCAATCTCTAACCATTCTGACTCAGAAGGATAAGAAGTTCGAATGGGGAGATAAGCAAGAATCTGCCTTCCAGTTGTTGAAGCAAAGGTTGTGCAGTGCTCCTATTGTATCTCTGCCCGAAGGAATGGATGATTTTGTGGTCTATTGCGATGCTTCACACCAAGGTCTAGGGTGTGTTTTGATGCAAAGGGATAAAGTTATTGCGTATGCTTCTCATCAACTCAAGGTTCACGAGAAGAACTACACTACGCATGATTTGGAGTTAGGAGCTGTAGTTTTCGCGCTTAAGATTTGGAGACATTACTTGTATGGAACCAAGTGTACTGTCTTCACAGACCACAAAAGTTTGCATCACATCTTCGACCAGAAGGATTTGAACATGAGGCAAAGAAGATGGGTTGAATTGCTGAACGATTATGACTATGAGATTAAATACCATCCGGGAAAGGCAAACGTCGTAGCGGATGCCTTAAGCCGAAAAGAACGCGTTAAAACCCTATGTGTGTGTGCACTAGGTTTGACGATTCATTCAAGTCTCACAGATAACATTCGGGAAGCTCAGCAAGAAGCGCTCAAGGAAGCCAATATCAAGGAAGAAGCTTTGCATGCCATGGTTAGATTGTTGGAGCCCATAACCAATAGGACGATGTATTTTGCTAATAGGATTTGGGTTCAATTGTTTGGTGGATTGAGGGAATTGATACTCGAAGAGGCCCATAAGTCAAGATATTCGGTTCACCCAAGAGCCGATAAAATGTATAAGGATTTGAAGGAATTATATTGGTGGCCTAACATTAAGGGTAGTATTGTTATGAATGTGGGAAAGTGCCTCACGTGCTCTAAAGTCAAAGCCGAGTATCAGAAACCCTCCGGTATGTTGCACCAACCTGCGATACCCGTGTGGAAGTGGGAGCAGATTTCGATGGATTTTATCACTAAATTGCCAAGGACGGCAAGCGGTCATGACACAATTTGGGTAATTATGGATCGATTGACCAAATCTGCTCACTTTTTGCCAATGAAGGAGACGGATAAGCTGGACAAATTGACAAGGCTCTACATCAAAGAGATCGTATCAAGGCACGGTGTTCCAGTTTCCATCATATCCGATCGTGATAGTCAATTCACTTCAAGATTTTGGCAATCCCTGAATGATGCGCTTGGTACTCGATTGGATATGAGTACAACCTACCATCCTCAGATAGACGGCCAGAGTGAAAGGACCATTCAGACTCTTAAGGATATGCTACGTGCATGTGTGATTGACTTTGGAGGTAATTGGGATACTCATCTACCTCTAATTGAGTTATCGTACAACAACAGTTATCACACTAGCATCAAAGCCGCACCAGCTCTCTATGGACGTAAGTGTAGATCGCCGCTGTGTTGGGCTGAAGTTGGAGATAAGCAGTTGACCGGCCCAGAGATAATTCAGGAGACGACTGACAAAATCTTTCAAATCAAGGAACGATTGAAAGCTGCCCGGGATAGGCAGAAGAGTTATGCGGATGTGAGGAGGAAACCGCTAGAATTTCAAGTAGGCGACAAGGTCCTACTGAAAGTTTCTCCATAGAAAGGAGTGCCCAGGTTCGGGAAACACGGCAAGTTGAACCCAAGATATATTGGTCCCTTTAAGATCTTAAAGAAGGTTGGACCTGTCGCGTATAAGCTTAAGTTTCCCGAAGAACTAACTAGAGTTCATGACACATTCCACGTGTCAAATCTTAAGAAATTCTTATCGGACGAATCTTTGATCATCCCGCCAGAGGAGATCCAGATTGATGAGCAACTCCATTTTATTGAGGAACCAGTCGATGTCACGGACTGGAAAGTTCAGAAGTTGCGGCATAGCCGAGTTAAGCTCGTTAAAGTTCGGTGGAATTCTCGACGCGGACCCGAGTTTACTTGGGAACGTGAGGATCAGATGAAGCGGAAGTACCCTTCTCTATTTAAGAATTTCCCGGTATCAGATAAGCCACGTCGAATTTCTCGGACGAAATTTCCTCAACAGGGGGAGACTGTGACACCCGCCATTTTACCAGGTCAAAATCCGTACACATTTTAGTCAACATTTACTTTCTATGCATGATTTTTATCATTTCATGTGCATAAGTCCCCCGAGAAAATCTAGCAAGGCCCGAACGAGTATAATTTCACCCATATCAACGAAAATTGGTGACACGAGTTTAAATGACTATAAACCATTTTCTAAATACATGTGTAAATGTTTATTTGATCAACAATATAGTAAAGAATATCATAGAATTTCATATATAAGAACTAGTATTTTACTAACTTATACATTCATATATATATGTACACGACATACATACAAATATATGTATATACTCATGTGCAAAGACCTAAAAGACATAATTAATGCAAGTTCTTACATACCAATTGTCCCATTATAAATGAACCATCTAGTCATGTTTATATGCTTAACTAAAAATGGTAGAACAAGTAATCAACACTAGGATTTATAAAGCATCTTAACCCAAAATAATCACCACCACTTTGCTTCTTGTCTCATTATTACAAGACACTAGAACATCATCAATGAAATGTCATATACTTCCATTCTTCCTAAGACTAACCAACTATAGATTTGTTAAATCACTACTAATCTTTAGTAAACACCATGATTACACACGAAACATAGAATGATTCCTTAAATCATTAAGAACTAGGGAAGATCACTACCCAAAATAGCCAACACTCTTTTCCGGGTCCCTTCCAAACCGTCGCCCCTCCTATGTATTACAATTCTTTTTTTTTAAACTCTAGACTAACTACATCACCCTCTCATTAGTCACATTATGGAAAGGTGTTAAAGGATAATCATATGTTTAGTCACATTCCAAGATTCCTATCCAACATAATCTCTTGGATTGTCAAACTAAGCAGTTAATTCGATAAAATATCGGTTATTGGTCAATGACCGATATTTGAGATATCGGTTATCGCGGCGAGATATCGGTAATTATGTTATATATATATTTTTTATATTTCTCACACTTATTTCATAACATACCAAAAACCTAGATATAATTAAGCTATATATATTATTTAATAACCTATAAATACAATCTAAAGTATATATACAACCTAAAGAAGCACAAAATTTCTACAATACACTCAATGTACAACTAACCAAGCTATAGGTAAAACAAATAAAACTCAATAAACAAGAAAATATATGAAATAACAAATTAGAAGAAGTTTGGGGATAAATTTGATAAGAAACTAATACATCAAGAGTTGAGAGTGTACTTTAGTTAAAAAGAAAGTATTTGAGATATAAAGTTTGGTAAAGCTTGTAAACCCTAAAACATTACTGCCGTCACTTTTGCAGCCATTCATCTCATTCTCCATAGGTATGTCACCATCTTCATATCCTAAGATTTATTCATCTCTATATTCATCTTCTTAGTCAGAAAATGGGCAAAAAAATAAGAAATCGAGAATATCAGGGATATGGCCGATATTTTTGAAGTCAAATCTCGCTGATATATCGCCGATATCCGCCGATATTATCGCTACCGAGATTATGACCGAGATTATGCTTTAGGGCCGATAACCGAGATATCGGTGATATTCAGACTATAACAGTTCCGATGAACAGTCACTCACTTTTGACAGTTATACGATCGGCCGATTTAACTGCTTAGTTGTCAAATCTTACAAGATTTGATTAAGAAGTAAACATTGATTTGATTAGGCATCATCTTTAAGGATTTTGTGCAAACAAGGAAGGATTCTATGGAACACAAGGTTCCATACTAGTTGACTTACTACATTAGGAAGCCACCACCTTTTTCCTTCTCCTTTCCTTCGCCCTCTCTCTCAGCCGCTCTATCCCTCTCCTTCTCATCTCTCTCTTTCGATCTCTCTCTCCCTCACCTTCTATAAATAGGACCCAAGGTCACCACTTAACACTTGCACATTCTTCTCAACACCACTCTCAACACACACTCACACAACACTCTCTAGTTTCCAAGCCATCCTCTAGTTCCAAGTTCACCTAGTAAGGTATGAGCATCTATCCTATTTTTGTTTATATAGTTATTGTTTATCCTCATACATTAGTCTTAGTTCATGTACATACTAGTGTTCACCCATTCTTATGTTATAAATGCCTTGTTTAGGCTTACACTACCTTAAATCTCAACTTATAAAAACTGGTTTCTTAAAAACACATTGAAACTTATAAAGATATGTGTGTATGCGAGGGGTATGTATGTATAAGTATGTATGTTTTGTCACTAGTACTAGTATAATGAATTGTTTAACTTATAAGTGTGCATATGTATGAAAGTAGAACATATATGTGTGTGTTTAAGAGTATATGCGCATGTGTATATATATATATATATGTGATAGGTATGTGCATGACAAAAATATAAACATAGGTGTTATTGTGTATGGATTACCAAGGTGCATATATATATGGGTATGTATGTACACAAGTAGTCTCATGGACATGAAATACTAATGGTTATACAATGAAATACACATATATAGTCACATGTATGTATGTACACATATATACGCATGAATACACACGTATGTGTGATACTTGTGTGTACACACGATATAGATAAAGTATAATTGTAACATGTTCTTGGAAAAGACATATATTTTATAACTAATAACATGTGTTAGGAAGCAAGATCTATTTTTCATATCAAAGCTAATATTTTCAAACAACATAAATGTCACCATGAGCAACTAAACTAAAGTATCACACGAGTTTGGGTGAATCACGAGTACCATGGACCTTTTCGATAAATCTAAGGTGTCCATGCGTGTATATAGGAAGTATAAGTCGGGATATCTAGTTGTGGGACGTTCACTCTTGCTAGACTACACGTGGACTTGAGGTCAGTTTCACGGCCCCTTTTTACTGTTTTATGTTTTGGGGGAAAAGCATGCCTTGTTTACTTTTTTTTGGAATGAATTCCTACTAGACCGGTATATCATGAGACGATATGTTTAGAGTACTCACTAAAGCCCCCGTGTAATAGTTTACCGTAACCATTAGCTATGGATTTAGCCAGAAACGCATGAATATATCTATTGGGTTGACACCCCCACCCTTGGTTAGTCGCTCTAACCCGGATACATACGACAAAAAGGTGCGTGTATTTCTTTTATGAAGATACATTGCCTTTATTGTGCGATGTGCGAGGAACCACTCGTCAAGGTTTGGTTATGGGCTCATGAACGTTTAATGTCATTGATCTTAGCTAGACAATGACGGGTCATTCACGAAATTTCATTAAACTTACATTTTCAACTATTTCAAAACCTCTGAACTCACCAACTTTTGTTGACCAAGTTTTTATGCATGTTTTTCAGGTAACTAAGCTATGGATGGAACTTGGGATAAGTTTGGGCATTCATTTACAACTATCACATTTGGTGTTGTCAAAACTTTTGATCCCATGAAGGGTTTTAAACTGTATTTTGTGATGGTTGTCATTGTTGAACATGTTTGGTATTTTTACTATTAAATAAAATATGGATGTTTGCTCAAATCTCGTGCTTGAAATCCTTTCGTGGTTGCATCCCGTGTTTCCGCCTAGGCGGGGTGTGACACCTTAACACACCGATTGTGCACCTAGGTCTCCTACCATGCCCCTGCACCTTCATCATCGCTTGTAGCTGCCGAAGGCATGGAAGCAGCCGGTTCCTTTCGTTCTACAAACCACAGCCAAAAGCCGATGGATCTCGTTAAGGTTTCAACCAACAGGGGACATCAATCACCACCGCCTTCTGCGTTGGCCAGCCGCCTCCCTCTGCCGCTGGTTTAACGTGCGTGCCCACCACCTCTCTCCCTTCTTTAAACAATTTTAGCGGTGGTGGCGGTCATCTGATATGGAAATGGTTGTGGCGAGGTCTGGAAACTGTGGGGGTGTGGGGTGATGAGGGGATAAAATAGAGGTTGTGGGTAAAATAACAAAAGAGTAAAACTTTGTGTCCAGACTAAGCGTACAACCTCATAAGCCATAGAGTACAACACATAATTGCATAAAACATTTGTAAAGCTAAGAGTACAACACTACTATGCACAAATCATTTGTTATTTAATACTATATATAATTTCACAAAAATATGTTATCTGTAAGGTTTAATATAAAATCATTATTATTATTATTATAAATTATAAATTAAAGATATATTTGAAGTAAGAGCAGATTTTGTAGGAATGTTTAGCATATCTAATCAAACAAAAAATATTGGCCAACTTAAAGATATATATGAAGTAAGAGTAGATGTTAAGGTACAAATTTTAAGATACGAAATGTTGTCATTCTATGATATTAATCCAAGTTAATAAATTATAAAAAATAATTTTGACTAAAAACATTTTTATGAGGGATGATGCGATGTTGATATGTGACATTCTTTAAAATTGCTTATTAGGACGGTGGATGGGTAGTGAAGCCCATACACACCTCAACCCTTGATGGTAACGATTATTTTTATTAAACAAATAATTTTTTACTATACACACATACATCATGAAACCAACCTATAACATCACACTCAAATTTTCCAAGTCTTAAACAACTCTCTATTTTTCCTTTGAAAATGGGCTCCCACTCCGACTCTTCGCAATCCGATTCGTCTCACTCTGACTCTTCATCTGATTCAAGAATCATTGATGACTTGATATTACTGCGACTTAGGCCATTTGTCAAGATTTTGACGCAAATGTTCAATTATCGAACCCACTACCAACCTACGGTGAGAAAGAATCTATCCTTTTGAAAATACAACACAGAGAGTTACACTTAAATATTCGGGATTTAGTTGAACATATTTGGTTGAATCGCAAAGACAATGACAATAACGACGAGTATTATTATTGTATTTTTTTAGTAGTTTGGTTTAATGTATCGTATATTGTACAATTAAATCTAGCATGTTAATTTATGTTATTTGTTGTTTAAGTTAAAAATTTTAATTTTTAAATAAAAGAATGAATTAAATTTAAATTGAAAGTAAATAAAAAGTGATTGGGAATTGATTTAGGGGGCTTTAAACCACACCATGGTTGTTAAGTCATGTAGGTAGGGCTGCAAACGAACTGAACAAACACGAACAATGCCTTGTTCGTGTTTGTTTGTGAAGGAAATTAAGTGTTCACGAAAACTTATCGAATGAGGTTTTCTGTTCGTGTTCATTTGTTAAGAAAACACTCGTGTTCATGTTCGTTTGTTAATTATGTTCATGAACGCACACGAACATAAACGAACATTAATGAACACAAACAAGTCTTCATGAACACAAACGAACACAAATAAGTGTTCATGAACAAACACAAATGGACATATATTAACTAGATTGAATTCACACACATTAAGACATTAGTTAAATCCACCAAAAATAACCTAATTAACCAAACATACTTATTACTTAACATAATATTGGTACAAATAATAAAGTAGTGTCTCAAAAACTAAGTTCGCATTGGAGGTGGATGGAGGAGGGTGTCGGAGGTGGATGGTAGAGGGTGTCGAAGGTGAAGGGCATTAGCAATGTAACTTGGAAATATAATGAACCTGGTTACTAAAAGTAGGTTTATTAATCTTATAAGAATATAAAATTATAAAAATTTAAAAACCCCAATAAACTATTAACACAAACGAATGTAAACGAACACGTTCACAAACATAAACGAACGAACACATCATTTGTTCATGTTCATTCGTTTAACTAAATGAACGAAATTTTTGGTTCGTGTTCATTCATTTATTAAACGAAAAAAACACAAACGAACTTCCCGCCGAACAGTTTATAAACTGTTCGCTAAAAGTTCAGTTCGTATGAATCCCGACACGTGGGATTTAAATCTCCTTGACCTACGTGATGTCTTAACTAGCCATGGGCCATGAGGCTTTTATTCCACGTTACAAGGCACCAACCTTAGGTCATGTGTAGTGGACGGGCGTTATAGGGCGTTATGGGGATTTAACTATTATAAAGTAATAGAAGGGGGGTTATGGGGCGTTATGGAAAAAGAGAGTGTAGTGGGAAATGGTGTTATGGGGCTTTATAAATGATTGGGTAATCATTGCTTTTTATTGTTTTTTTAATAACAAAATAATAATAATAATAATAATAATAATAATAATAATAATAATAATAATAATAGTAATAATAAAAATTGAAGCATCAACTTCTTTTCTTCTTCGACCCCACCCCAAGGCCCAAACTCTACCACTACCATCTTCTTCTTCATCATCCTCCTCCATCCCCCCTGCAACCATTCTTCACTTCTTCTTCTTACCCTTCCCACGCATACACACACTCCAACCATCACAGCCACCACCTTTAACCGTCACAGCCACCACCGTCGCCACCGTCTTCTCCGGCGACACCATCTCCACCATCACAGCCACCACCTTGCAGTTAATAATAATAATAATAAAACTCCAACGTCAGCCAAAACGTTCGTTATATCCACGACGGGCGCTGCCAAAACGCCCCCATAGCGCCGGCGGGGGCGGTATTCCCCGGCGCTATGAGGCTTCAAAACGCCCTATAACGGGCCACTACACATGAACTTAGAAGTAGAATTATATCGAATGGTTCTATCTTATAATTTTCAATAATTTTTTTAAGATAACCCAAGAAACACTTATAATATACTAAACATAATGTTTAGCTAAATTTAAAATTGTAATGTAGTTTCCAGGAGAGAAAATTGCTCGAATGGTTCTTGTGGTTTGCACTTTTTTCACCTATAGTCCTCAAGTTTTCAAAATTACAGACATAGTCCCGAAACAGTGCGAAACAGTGAATTTTTTTAACTCGGATAGTCCCTGGAGATAACTGAGGTTAAATAATCCAGTTAAGTGGGTGTGAAATTACAAAACTACCCTTACTTTAATAAAAAAAATAATATAACACTAGTGGGTCCCACACTTTATCTTCCCCACTTCATCTTCTTCACCTCATCACCTCCACAAACCACCACCACCCATCTCCACCCTCCACCACCACCGACCCCCATCTCCACCCATCCCACCCGATTCCAACACCCAAACCCTACCTATAAAAGCATCGCTACACACACTTCTACTGCTGCTTCTTAGAGAGAGCTCGAGAGATGAGGAGGAGCCGGAGGTGCTCCTGCCACCGCCTCCGGCGGAGCTCCGGCAACCGAACACCACAACCAACCCCCTCACCTTCACCTTTTCACCAATTATTATTATTATTAAGTGAGAGAGAGAGAGAGATGCAGAAGGAAAGCAGAGAGAGAGAGAGCTTGGGAGGAGGAAGAGGAGGACGACGACGGTTCACGGTGGTAGCTGTACCAACCGGGTCAGATCTGGTCAAGGAGGTAAAACCAAATCTTTTCTCCTATTCGATTAACAATCAGTGGGTTGTGGTAGTTGTGATGATGATGATGGCCGATGATGTTCTGTTGGGGGTTTGGTCTGGGTTCGGTGGGAATGATGATGGGGACGGCTTTGGTGGTTTACGGTTGTTGGGTGAAGGTGGAGCTTAGTGGTGTTTTGGTCCGATTGGCGGTGGTTGGCTTTGGTTCGGATGGTTGTTGGTGGTGTTTGGCCGATGATGATGGTGGCTGTGGTGGTTGTGGTTCGGTTCGGGTCGGGTCGGGCAGACCAGACCTGGTCTAGTTCTAGACTTCTGGTCTGGTTCGGCCATGGTGATAGGGTGGGGAAGATGAAGTTGGTGGTGGTGGTGTAGGGATTAAGGGTTTTTTTATATATTTAAGTATAAAATGTGGGGCCCACTAGTGTTATTATTTATTTGTTTTATGGGTAGTTTTGTAATTTCACACCCACTTAACTGGATTATTTAACCTCAGTTATCCTCCAGGGACTATCCGAGTTAAAAAATTCACTGTTTCGCACTGTTTCGGGACTATGTCTGTAATTTTGAAAACTTAGGGACTATAGATGAAAAAAGTGCAAACCACAGGGACCATTCGAGCAATTTTCTCTTTCCAGAATCTATAAAAATAATTAACCAATTATGGTGGAGTGGTAAGCCAAGTGATGGTTAGAGCCTACCCTTTAGAGGGGACAGGTTCGAATCCTGATGGCAACCTCGGTTTTCTATTACCGTGCTTTTACTCCAGAGAGGCTTGTCTCTTGTGAAGGGTGTCACATCTGTCAAGTGGCATGCGACGGGAAATTTTCGGGGAGGGAGCCTTATGCCAATCACCACCCCAGCATGAAACCGGTTCAGACAACAAAGTCTAAGTGTGTAAGGACAAGACCTACAAAAGCAGGTGTGAAATTCTCTGCCACCTCCAAATTAAAACACTCGCCTTAAAAAAAACATATTATAAAAGGAACGTGTAGAAAGTTCTATATGGTCGCACGGTTGGATTAGGACAAAAAACAACACTAGTATGAAACAGGCAAAAAAAAAATTAAAAAAATAAAAATAAAAAAAAGTATGAAACAGGCAAAAATGTTTTAACGTTAGTGCTCTTGTCGGCGAGGTGCCGTTAGCGTACGCTGTCAAAAACGCTGACTCTAACGGTTCCGTTATCTTCCGTCATCTCCCCACTCTTAATATCATATATATAAGACCTTCAGCCGCTTGTTTTATAAAAATTCTCCTGATGTTCCATACAATACATACCTCATAAAAAAATATATTATTATTATTATATAATCAACACATACGTGTTTGATCTTATCTTTCAGCTCTGGTAGTCTTTCGTTTTGTTAAAGGTAAGCACATGAATTTTTCTTCTGTAATATTACTCTGTTCTGTTTAAAGCTTTGTTGCTGTTTTTTTAATTATTTTTTTAATTCAGTGAATGAATTTTAGGTGTTTACTGTTTAGTTGATGGAAACGTTCTTTGATTTCTACCATCATAACATGAATTATTTCTTCTTGAAAAGAAGAAGTATTCTTTTTTTGTTTTTTTTTTTTCTTTTTGGCAAAATGGACTTTTATAATCTCACAAATGAAAATATTCTTGCCTCCGGTCCGTCTTTTACGCTATTTTTCTCCTACTCCATCGTTAAAAAATTTAACCAGTTAGTTTTTTTATTTTTTTTTACTTTTTTGCTGACATGGACATATGATGGGGCAAAAAATATATATTTTTTATTATTTTAGGACGTATAAAAATATATTTTTGTGCCCTGTCATGTGTCCACGTCAAAAAAAAACTAACTGGGTTAGGTTTTCTAACAAGAGTGCATTGAGAAAAAAATACTCCCTCCGTCCCAATTTAAATGTCCTACTTTCTTTGTTTGTTTGTCCCAAATTAAATGTCCATTTCCAAAAATAGAAATGTAATTTCCAATTTTGCCCATAAAAGACAAAACACAATCACCACTTTTAAGGATATTATTGTCATTTTACCACAAACAAACAAAATATTTCTTAAAATGTGTGTTTTTTTTAACTAGGACATTTAAATTGGGACGGAGGAAGTATTATGGAAGGTGGGATTGGCGGCAAAAACATGATAGAATTATTATCGGCCGACTTTAAAAAAATGAATTACTAAAATAAAAAATAATAATTTTTTTTTTCGGTTTGTTATACCATTAAATATATCGAGTCAAAGAGTTGATTTATGTTGGATTTGGGTTGGTGGGTTGAATTAAAAAAAAAAGAAACAAGAAAGTTTTGACTACATACCTTTGTAACTTAGTTTATAAATTCTGACAAAGAAATGTGATTGTTTCCTTACCTTTTGCTCTTCTTTTTGCTCTGTAATTTTAGTATTAACTCTTAATTTCCACTGTATGATCTTAACCATTTTTAGTCTTTTATTGCTTGTTAATTGTTTTTAGTTTATGATATATTATTATTTAGTTTAATTCTTTGTTATGTGTGAGTAACTTATAGACTATTGTAATCTTGGCAGCTGCAAATGTTAAGTATGGAGTAACAATATTCATTGCATTTATATTGCAGGCTTATTTATTTGTTAATTTCACAAGGCAGACAGATAATATAAACTAACCTTGAAAACAAGCAAATGATGTGCAACATTTGATGCTTATCAAATAGTATGGGCTCAGAAGAACAGTTTTATCGTTATAGCTTTACCGGTCAACCGTCGCCTTACGCCTCTCCTAACCAAAAAATCCCCACTTTCGTCGAAAAGTTTGAGGTAAGGAACTCTCCCAACTGTCCTTTTTCGAACCCGTTTGATACAGAAACATTGAGTTCAAGTGCTAGTCCTTCATTTGAAGTTTATAGCTCTTTTAACCAATCGAACAGTGTTTATTACATGAAAAACGCTCTTCAGGATATAGAAACGACGCTGATGGCTCCAGACGAGGTAGTATCCATGCCCATGAACCCGCCCACCGGTCATACCAGGTGGCCACAACAGTTGACCCATGAGCCAGCCGGTTCAAACATGGTCCACTCCCAAGCAGTATATAGCCCAAGATATGGTCTGTCTAGTAACAATGATAGTAATATTAATATAAAGCAGTTGCTTATTGCGTGTGCGAATGCTCTAGCTGGAAACAGGATTAACGAGTTTGAGAATTTAGTCGAACAGGCACGCGCTTTGGTTTCCATTATTGGTGACCCGATTCAGCGGCTAGGTGCTTATATGGTGGAAGGGTTGGTGGCTAGGAGGGAATTATCAGGTAGTTATATTTATAAGGATCTTAAATGTCGTGAGCCCGTAGGGAAAGATTTACTTTCGTATATGCATATTTTATACGAAGTAAGTCCTTACTTGAAATTCGGCTACATGGCTGCAAACGGCGCGATAGCAGCAGCTTGCAGAAGTGAAGACCGGATCCATCTCGTTGATTTCCAAATCGGTCAAGGGACTCAATGGATGACTCTTTTGCAAGCCCTTGCTGCTCGACCGGGAGGCCCACCACACGTTCGGATCACTGGGATAGACGATCCTGTGTCAAAATACGCGCGTGGGGACAGTTTGGAGTCAGTTGGAAGTCGGTTAGAATCTATTTCAGAAAAATTCAAAATTCCTATTGAATTTCATCCACTACCTGTTTACGCCCCGTTTGTGACGAAAGAAATGCTCGATGTCAGGCCTGGTGAAGCGCTGGCGGTTAATTTCCCGTTTCAGCTCCACCACATGCCTGATGAAAGCGTTGATGTGAATAATCCGCGAGACGAGCTGTTAAGAATGGTGAAGTCGCTTTCACCAAAAGTGGTAACTTTAATCGAACAAGAATCAAACACAAACACAGCCGCGTTCTTTCCAAGGTTTTTAGAAGCTCTGGATTTTTACTCTGCAATATTCGAGTCGCTGGATGCAACTTTAGCGCGAGATAGAAAAGACAGGATAAACGTGGAACAACATTGTTTGGCTCGAGATATAGTCAATGTTATAGCGTGTGAAGGTAAGGAGAGAGTGGAAAGACATGAGCTGTTTAGGAAATGGAGGTCAAGGTTAACGATGGCGGGGTTCAGGCAGTATCCGTTGAGCGGTTATGTAAATTCGGTTATCAAAAGTTTGTTAAAGTATTACCCTGAGCATTATAGCTTGGTGGAGAAAGATGGAGCTATGTTTATGGGATGGAAAGATAGGGATCTTATATCAGCTTCTGCTTGGCATTGAGAAAGACATGTTGATGATAGTGTTTTAGCATAACAGATGAGTCTAAAATAATGTTGGCATAGAGCTTAGTTACATACATATTTGTTTATTGTTGGTAGAGTTTAGTTGATATTTTTGTATTGCTATTCATGTTTCCTTTTGGAATTTATTGGTTATACTTACAGCCATCATCTTCTTACAAAGCTTAGATTTGTGTTTTTAAGTTTTATAGTGAAAGGAAGAGGAAAAAAGCTAGAAAAGATTTGTGTTACTGAGTTTTCCTTCAAACTTTCCTTCAAAATGGATAGATTCGTAGAAAAATGAAGACTTTTAATAATGTTCCCTTAACTTTGTTGTCATACGTATTATCACTTCAAACATCATTTGACAATAAGATATAATGATGTTCAAAGGTCACGAAGCAAACTATAGTCCAAAAAGCTTAATGTTCCCAACAGTGGCGAAGCTTGGTTCTCGAATCCGGAGGGGCCGGACTCAATTTTTTTTGATCGGTAGTGGCAAATCGGCGGGGGCCAGACTCAACCCGGACTCGATTTACCTACGAAAATCGCAAATTTATACTACTGCGCCAAAAAACAGGGAGGGCCAGGGCCACCCCTGGCCCTTAACATCCTTCGCCTCTGGTTCCCAATAGTGACGGATTTAGAAGAAAACTTGAGGTGTAACGCATGCTAGTAAAATTTTCTTAAGGAGTAGCTGATATACAAAACAAATAAGACTATATTTTTCGCACTAAAAATGTGCTTGGCCAAGAAAGTTAAGGGGTAGCGCGGGCTACGCCTCAACCACCTCTAGATATGCACTGGTTCCCAATACCAAAGATTTTAAACAAAACGCATATTTATAAAAAAAGACAATAAATGTCCGGGTTCTTTTTGGGTTTCCCAGGTTGGGTTGTTCAAGTATTTTTCTAGGAAAAAATGACCCAATAACCAGAGGCGTCCCCAAGTATTTATGTACCCTATCCAAGCCATTAAAAAATATGCCCCCTTAGACTTTAACGAATTAAATAATCTAAAGTAAATCCAAATTCAAAGCTATAACAATTACTCAATTATTACAATTAACAATTTCGACTCTCGATGTTCGTCTATTGCAGATGACACCGTCTGAATATAATATCAACGTTTTTTTATTATTTTTTCCACCGTATGAATATAATATCGATGCTTTTTTTATTTTTTTTATTTATTAGGAGGGTGTTTGGCTTTCCTTATTTCCACCTACTTATGACTCTTCCAAAAAGTCATAAGTTATTTTAAAAGTGTTTGGATGATGGTTTGAAAAAGACTTTTTGAGTTTGAATAAGGTGAAAAAGAGGTGAAAAAAGAGATAAGTAATAAGTTAGGAATGTATGACTTTTTGGAAAAGGAGATAAGGAGGTGAAAAAGAAGATAAGTAATAGTTATAAGTTTATCTAAACATGCCCTAAGTTAAATAGGTATTGAGCTAATAAATGTTATAGACTCTTGAGTAATTAAATTTTAAGTTTTAAACTAACTAGTGGTGATGCCCGCGCGTTGCAGCGGGTTCGTGACACAAGGAAAATGTTGAAACATATTATTGTGATCACCTGAAAGTTTTGCCACCCTCAACACCTTTGTAAGCTCATTTGCATGCCAAATTTATACTTTCTTTCGCATACCTAAAATCCATATATATATATAAATTTAGATTAAAATGACAATTTGTTCAAATGATTATATCATATTTTAAAATACATAAAATTTTAATCAACGAATAATCTTATAACTAATGTATATGTCAAACAAACGATTGTAGTCGGTCCATAAATAAATAACAATGTAAAGAAAAAAACTTACTTGTTGACGCAGGTGGAAATATCATCATAATCCTTCCAAGAGGACACATCATCGGACCATAATCCCTAACGATTCATACTACGATATACAAATTCATTTTTATAAAATTAAAGATTTTATATATTTATGTAATTAGTTTCTTACATGAGTTAAATTAGCTTGAATGGTTGCCAATGACCTCCAGCCCAACTGGGGAAAGGTGGGAGGGTTTACCTTTTTGGAGGGTTCCCGCCCGGGCTTGGTCTTGAGTTCGAATCCTGCACACCATGAAAAATTCCCTGCAACGGTTTGAGATAACTTCAAAGTGCACACCGTGCGTGGGTAGTGATTCAAAATCGGGTCGACTGGTTGTCTGTCGATTGGTTTCACCGCTGAAGCATACCTTCCAAAAAAAAATTAGCTTGAATGGTTGACTCCATATCCTTGTCATAGAATTGTGCTACAATTGTAAGAATTATCTCTCTATCCCATACCTGTTTTAATTTTAGCATCAACCTTATAAATTTATAATCCATAAAATATAATTAAAAATCGTATATAAATAATACCGGTAAGTTACCATTCTATCCTTAAATTAAATTAAGACCGGACGACTTTATTAGTTTTTTTAAGAACAACCAGAAAAATGAACTTTAGAGTCCAAACTCCAAGGTTCATCGGTTGTCACGGTTGTGACGTCATCCTTTAGTCACTGATAGGTACGTACAATACGATGCCCATATCCATCTGTCAACCCTGTCCATGTCCAATCGTCAACCCTACTTGTTGGTGTTCTTAAAAAAATAGTTTTTAAAGCAAACTTCTTAAAGATGAATCTAAATGTAAAACAAATAATATTTATGAGTTTATTGAATTAGTATTTTATAATTATAGTTATTAAATTAGTTAACAAATTTACGTTGTGGATACTTACATGGTTCAGATTAGATTTATGCCTGAACCATCGCAAATCAATGGTATTTCCCCTTTGTCGCTAGTGAATCCAACATGCATTGGCTGACAATTTAAATACTTTAATTAATTTTCAAGAAGATAAATTTGCCAAAAAAAATATTAGAAAAAATGGAATACCTGATGAATGTCCCTCATGAAGTGTGATACAAATAACAAGGCCTCGGTCATATTATCTGCATTCACAATCAAGTATATTATCATTTCATGGACAATTCATTTGGATGATTCATTGAATGGGTTTCATTAAATCATTGATAAATAGTAGTAATAACACTTTGATTGGGGATTAAGACTTGTACAATTGTTATTAAAAGTGGTACGCAATGGTATAAATGGAACAAAGAGGGTAAAAATTTGAAGATTTACACTTGAGACTCTTGGTATGCCATCTTAACTTTGACACTTTGGACATATTTGCCCATGCCTCATCCTTTATAATGTAGTATAGATTATTATTGGGCCCAACTTTTAAGTGTTAATGAGTTTTCTATTAAAAAAAACACACACACACACATATACATAGGAATTTTATAAAAAAATGGGCCCCGATAAAAATGGGCCCAAGCCGGTTGGCCTCCCCAGCTTGGGCCATAGCCGGCCCTGCCAATAACTGACCGATTTAAGGTTCGGATGATTTCGAATTCGGGTTGGGTTTTAGGTAAAAAGGACAGGCCTACCTGACCTGTGAACCGACTTTCCTTCGAAAGTTTAACATGCTGGACAGTTTTTCTATTTAGTTTCCAGCCCAGAGTGAAGCCCATATTTTGATGTGTAGTCCAGTTATTTAGGTGACTGTAATGTAAACCAATTGGTTTTAAAGTTGAAGCCCATATGTTAATTAACCAAATAACGAATACTTGTAACAACATAAGATAATTATTCTTATCTCAACTAAAGTATAATAACATTCACACGGATTATTGAAATACATTGATTTTAGATGGATTCTAGTAATAATCCATTCAACAACTCGTAAAGTTAGTTCCATAATACATTTATTCTCAAGACTACACTACCTCACACGTAACACTTTGGTCACGCCTACCACTTAACGATATATACTATTAAATGATACAAACAACTTTGCCAAATAGCTCGTAAATCAAAACTTTACGTTTTGTTTCATACGTGACATACACACATGAATTCACCAAAGTTGCTCCATGTAATAAATAATAAATAATAAGTAGGAGAGGGGATGTACAGGAGGATTTTGCATAAGGGTATTATTGGGAAAAATTTCATGACATTTTGGGTGTAAAGCACTAAACTTTTCATATGCCATCTTAAAAAACATAGAAAATTACTAATGTAGCAATCTCTCCTCCTTAATAAGGTAACATAGATATTTGTATCGTGTTTCCATATTAAACAAGCATTGTAATAAAAAACATCAAAGAACATATTTTATAATAAATAATAATGTTTATATTTAACAAGTAAGGTGCAATACGATGTTTGTAAAAATCATCGACGAGGTGTGACTGACGAGATAATTCCTCTCTAATACGTTCGGGCAGGCATAGTAGCTCAAACAAGTGTGGTGACCCATGCATAGATAATATCCTCATTGTGAATCATGCCATGCTAGATTTTTATTTATACGATATTGATTTTGATGTTGGTAGTAAGTCATCACACCAAACTCACTTACCTGGCTAGCAAGGCAAGATTGATTAGAAGGTGGGACAACTAGCGAGCAATCTTACTCAATAGGGGCTACATCTTAAAAGCCTTCGCACGAGGAAAGAGTGTCTGTAGTCAGACGTATGATAATGAATATCGCTCCTCCTCCAGGGACTGTTCTTGGAAGAAGGGCTCCAATACTTCAGGTACTGAAAGAAACAACTCGTGGAATAAGAATAGGCCGCAGCTTTATTCTAAAAAAGACAAAAGCTCCTCTAATCGAAGCTCCATTTCACACAGGGGGACAAGCTATGCAGACTTGTCAAAATCACGAGTGAAATTCTTAGTACCGAAAATGTTGATTTTCCAAAACCTTCGAAGCAAAAACCAACGTCTGACAAAAACACCAATAAGTATTGTGATTATCACCGAGCCAGGGATCATGACACAGATGACTGTTGGTCTTTTTAAATAAGAAATTGAAAAAGCCTTGAAGGCAGGAAAGTTATCACACTTGATAAAAGATATCAAAGAAGGAAAAACCTCCGCGGCTCATATCGCCAACCCTAATGACCAAGCCGGAATCCACATGGTCCGAGCTTTGAGGCAGCAGGGCACAAAGA
>JAUTDX010004460.1:0-49642 GCA_030844895.1 Ambrosia x helenae
CCTAAATATTGTTGAGAGAGAAGTGGTTCGCAGCTAAAAAACAAAACAATGTTAGGTTCCACAAAAAACATGTTAGAACAAAAAGTAACCTCATAAATAAAAAGACTTATTATTAAAGTGTGAAATAGTTACAAGATTAGACTATTAAATTAACATATCAATCTTTAACATAATCTAAATCATCGTTTGATCAATAATTTTCACCATTTTCTAGTTTCTTATTATTTTTCTTCCATCTCTTTCATGTGTCTTAAAGTTAGTTTTTAGAGATGACTTTTTTGCTTGGGAAAATAGAGTTAATTAATTAAAATGAAATCAATCACGCGTGTTAGCTATTTCTCGTTTAGTAGCAAAAATATAGTAACATATCGGTGTATCATATACCAACTAATTCATGAATTATTGGGTTGGGTTTTGTTGAGCGGTATAAAACATCCAAACGTCATTATAGCTAAGGACCTAGCTTTACTAGTTTTCAAAAGCTCGAGTAAACAAATTCTAGTTTTATTATATTAGATTTCTGATCACATATGGGTTAGCCAGATATGATATATCACTAAAGAATACCACGGGGAGGTTGTTGGTTAACTAAAAAACAAAGAAATGTTAGGTCCCATATAACATTTTAGAATATCGAGGTAACCTTATAAATACAAAAAGTATTATCCTATCTTATAAAATATGAGACAGTTACAAATTACAACTAGGGGTCTGAAAAAAAAAACGAATTAACTAGATCATAACCAAATGAATCGACAAAATCAAACCGTTAAAACCAAACCAAATGAAAAACGAGGTTCCGGTTATTGTTTGTCTAAAATTGAAAGTAGCGAATCAGTTATGATCATTAATGTTTCCATACCCGCCATAACAACGAACCAAGCAAAATGTAGTAAAATATTTGATGAATTTGAACTTTTCACCATAAACGTTTGTTTGAATTTATAGGTTTATCATATCATTTTGGTTGACGCGGTTGTTTGAATTTATTAGATTATATCGTTTTGTTTGAATATTCGGTAATAATTTAATCAATGTTAATAGTATAGATTATATGTACCTTTTAATGATATATAATATGGCAAATATATAGAAATCTGTTGTAACATTTATTACTTGGTTTAAAAAAATTAAAACTCACACTTTTATATCCCAATAATGCATAAATTTATTGTTTTGAACTATTTTTAGCTAGGCTATGTTTCATGGTTAATCGACTCATAACCAACCGCTATGACATCTGCAAAATGATAACAATTGGTTATGATTATGGATATTCATTAATCGAACATTTCGGTTATGGTTATGGTTTTGTGTCAAGAACCAACCCATGCATGCCCCTAGTTACAACTTTATTGAATTATTTAAGCTGAAAATTATGCTAGAAAAATCGTTAAAAAGGAGATTTTAGAGTGAAACAGTATATAAAATAAAACGTTGACCATTAGTTTTTTTTATTTCTTAACCCTTAACCGATGAACATATGCACACACTCAAAATCCACTCTTAAAGAAAGTCTCTGAAATACGTTTTCAAAAGATGAATGTTGGTGTAAAAAGTGTGGTTTTGGATGACGTATTTTATAAATTGGTTCTCAATTTTCTCATACTTCAGCATTTTATTTACCTTACGTTATTGCTTTGCGAAAGATATGCACATAAGTCCTCATTTGTTTTTCTTGTCTTTTCCCCATCAAATTTGGGATCCAAGACTTACATTTTCAGAGTTATTTCATTTCAAGACTTAATTTGTAGTTAAACCACAACATGATAATTAAAAGGTGAGTTGCTTAATACAATTTTTTACGTGAGAGTGGTGTGAAAAAAAACCCCACAAATATGTAAACGATTTTAAAAGGATTATCACATTCTAACGGACGTGACAACTTTCTATTGGTGTGTGATAGTGGCGAAGTTTAAACCGATGGTTCGGGGGGTCGGAAGTCACTAGTTTCGGGGGGGGGGGTCGAAACCCTATATTTCTAAAATTTTCTATACGAATACTATGTAATCGGAACTTCTGCGCGAAAATTCAGGGGGGGGGGTCGGAAGTCACTAGTTTCGGGGGGGGGGGGGGGGGTCGAAACCCTATATTTCTAAAATTTTCTATACGAATACTATGTAATCGGAACTTCTTGCGCGAAAATTAAGGGGGGGTCTGTCGCCCCTCCCGCCCCAACTAAGCTGCGCCACTGGTGTGATGTGGATCCTAATTAGAGGTATATTATTCCTTTTTTTAAAAGACCAACAAAGTCATTACGGGCTCCTGTGGGAATCCCTTTATGACGAATTTAGGATACCCACAGGGCACCCGGTCCGTAGGTCCACCAATCCAGGAAAAACCCGACTACCCACCCGCCCGAAGAAACGACAGTAAATGATTGGTAAAATCTGGTATCCTTCAAGACTCAAACTTGTGACCATTAGACCCCAAGTCACCTATCATTAGGCCTTCATACCACTCCACCCAACTTAAGGTAGAGATATATATTATTCCTAAATACCTTTTAAAAATACATTTATAAAAAAAAAGAAATAAAATATTATTAAGATAGAAATGATGGTCAAAGTGTAGAAATGATAATTTGCGATGAATGGAAGGATGAGGGGCATATGACGTGACGCCAAAGATGATAAGTATCACACATCCCTATGCGCTAACCCTTTCTTCACACAATCTATATTATTTTCCCCTTCTTTCTTTCCCTATAAATATCAAGATCGCTGCCTGCGATACATCGTTGAATTTTATTCTACTTCCTTAATAATCTTATTATTAGCTTATTATTAATTAGAAGAGAAGAGAAGATATGGAAAAAGCAATCGAGAGACAACGCGTTCTGTTAGAACACCTTCGTCCGTCATCTACTTGTTCCTCTTTAGAAAACCTCGACTCTTCTATCTCTGTAACTTCTATTTCTCATCCCTTACTCTGATTTGAATCATTTCATCGTGCTTTTTAATGAATTTCCTTTTGCTGTTTATCTCTAGGTTTTGTAACTGCCGTCACCTCTGTTATTATCGTTTCAACTTTATTTATTTAATGTTTGATTTATCGATTTGTGTTATAGTTGACTTATTAATTAGAGTTTTGATCTGTAATTACATTATATTATTATATACTCTTGATTGATCCAAGGAATTTATGTGACATGACTTGTTTATAAGTACAAAAAACGTAATACACCTAATATTTTACAATAATAATAGTTTGATCATATATAAATGAAGTTATACCAAAATAGGGGAATAGTTTGCACCACGAGCAATGTTGGATGAGGTAGCAGAAACATAGGGGCATTTAGAAGTATGGTTTTGATGTTTTTAAACCATGAGGTTTGGTTGACCTCTTAATAATTTCGTTGACTTTCATCCATTTATTAATATTAATTCTACCTGTATTAATTTTGCATCTGCAATCAGTCTGTGATAAAATAATTGTTGCTGTTGTGAGCATCAGATTCAAGGTTTGGAATCCAATTGATGCTTATTTGGTTAAGTTTCGAAACAAGGTGCTTTCATGTTTGTCTTAGACGTTGGGGTGTGGTTCGGCAACAATTTATATGGTCGTAAGAACGGGCTTTCGGCAAGAACGGGGAGAATCCCCCCGATGGCACCGTCCCTTTTTCCAATTTTTTTTTTGTCTTTTTAAGGGGAAGGGGGAACCATTTCCCTGGTTTGGGGAGGGGAAGGGGGGAAATGACGTGGCGCTGATGTGGACAAGGGGGAGGGAAGGGGGAAGGGTTCCACACCCCATAGCCTTATGCATATATGTTTTTGTTTAGTAGAATTGAATATAAATATGGTCGTAATTTTAGCTGCTTTACCGCCATATTGGATTTCATTTTTGTTGAAATTTTAAACGGAGACGCTTTTACGTGTATGTGTGTTTGTTCTTTCTCAATATAGTTGTTAATGTTTTTCTTTACTTTGAACCAGGCAACAGTCTGTGCAGCTGGTGATAGTGCTGCTTACCAAAGGAATTCTGTTTTTGGGGATGATGTAGTCATTGTAGCGTAAGTCCCTTTTTTTTTAAATTGCGTTACCGTGAGTTTATTTTGTATTAACTAAGGTTTCATAGTACGCATTGAGGGATTGGTTATGATTGTTTTGAATATGGGCCCTTCTCTAGTATCATACCGCTTATATGCGTAATTTTTTATGCAGCGCCTACCGATCTCCGTTATGCAAAGCAAAGAGAGGTGGGCTCAAGGATACATATCCTGATGATATACTTGCACCAGTTTTGAAGGTATGCCTTCTCAACTTCTAATTTAGGGGTGTTTGGGTCTCTAACTTAAATAGTGAAAACAAATTTTGATTTTGTGAGCAAGATCTGGTAAAACTAACTATTTTCTTGTGCTTGATTAGGCATTAATAGAGAAAACAAATATTAATCCAGCTGAAGTTGGAGATATTGTTGTTGGGCAGTCTTGGGAGCAGGCTCCCAAAGAGCAAGTGAATGCAGGATGGCTGCTTTCTATGCTGGATTTCCTGGTAGGTGCAAGATTAGAAAATGCGTTTCTCAATAGCGTATTACCTATTTGCTGATAATGATTCATTAAATATATGATTTACCTGTTATTCAGAAACGGTGCCAGTTAGGACTGTGAATAGACAGTGTTCCTCAGGTCTTCAGGCAGTTGCTGATGTTGCTGCAGCTATTAAAGCTGGATTTTATGATATGGTATAATGATATTTTACTTTTCTTTTAGCACAATCTCTGCTTATTTTCTGAACCAGTTTAATCGTGTATGAATAGGTATTGGTGCTGGGTTGGAATCTATGACTGCCAATCCTATGGCTTGGGAAGGATCAGTTAACCCCAAAGTACTCTCTCTCTCTCTCTCTGCATACACACATATGTCTATGTGAAAATGTCTATTTATCATTGTTTGCTTGTTTTTTTTGGATATAATTGGGACCTGACATGTTTACTGCCAACTTTACAGGTGAAAACTATGGCACAGGCTCAAGATTGTCTACTTCCAATGGGCATTACATCAGAAAATGTTGCACACAAGTTCAGCATAACAAGGCAGGAACAAGATCAGGCTGCAGTGAGTTGAACTGAACTTGATTTTACCAGGATTTTGTTTTCTTCAGATGTAGGTTTTTGGTGTATCTAACTGTGTTAGTGTTGCATAGGTTGAGTCCCATAGGAAGGCTGCTGCTGCAACTGCTGCTGGAAGATTCAAGGATGAAATCATTCCAATCCAAACTAAGGTAAAAATGTGTCCATTATTTTCGTATTTTATTATAGGGATAACGTATACATAGGCCATCCAAGTTTTCAATGTTTTCCTTAAGGCCACTTAAATATTAAAAGAACTGATAACAGGCCACCCTAGTATCAATTTGGTTTCATTTTATGTTGATTTTTTCAAAATACCTGCCGCAAAATTGTTGAACGCTAAATCACATTTAAATTAAGGCTTCTGTTCCATCCAGAGTTGTAAATGAGAAAATGCCCTGAAATCTACTGAAAGATTCATATCAAGGTCAAAACATATTTGAGTTATTCAGGACATCTTTGTCATTTTACAACTCTAAATGTGACGAAACCTTTCAAAATAAGGGGTCATTGGACAAGTTTCAACTAGTTTTGGTTACCGGCACTGGCATAAATGAAACCAAATTGATATGTTTGTGACCTATGTATCCCTCTATAGTTTATATTATGTTTTTTTTTTTTCTGACAAAGTGTTCATGTTGAAAAGATTGTTGACCCGAAAACTGGAGACGAAAAGCCTGTTACCATTTCTGTTGATGATGGGATCCGCCCAGGAACAAGTTTGGCAGATCTTGCAAAATTAAAACCCGTATTTAGGAAAGATGGGTCGACCACTGCTGGTACATAGCAATTTAGATTCTGTCATTAGACAAAAAGTAGTCTTCTTAGTATGGTATCTTATGATTTATTTTCATATTTGTTGCTTTGAAACAGGAACTTCCAGTCAAGTGAGTGATGGTGCTGGAGCTGTCCTCCTGATGAAGAGAAGTACTGCTCTGCAGAAGGGATTGCCAATTCTTGGTGTATTCAGGTATGCAGTTACTTCATTGACTATTGGCTTTCAGCTAGACATAGTTAGTTGAGGTTTTTTAAACTTCAAAGGGATGGATTATGATTTCTTGTGCATTTTCCTCTATTTTGAGTTAATCCACATAACTTTGCTCCAAAACTTTCTAGTTCATATGAACTATGAAATATGAAATTTACCTTTTGAAAAGGTGACCTATTGAGCAGGTAACCATTCGTTTTTATTTTTTTGTAGACACTATTCCTAAATTAATTCTCGCAAAGAAAAAATAAATAAACTTATATATGATATGTGCAATTAAAGCAATTTTTAGCTAGTAGAATGCAATTCGACTTCAATCGAATCGGAAAACTTGCATTTATGATAAGGTTTAATGGACGTAATAATTTTCTGCTGACATGCCGGTGATATAAGTAGCCACATTGTCAGATATTTGCTTTTAAGTTGATTATTATAATCATATTGACTTTTATGCTATCGCAGGACTTTTGCTGCTGTTGGTGTACCACCAGCAATAATGGGCATTGGCCCTGCTGTTGCAATTCCAGCTGCAGTTAAGGCTGCCGGGCTTGAACTGGGTGATATTGACCTTTTTGAGATCAATGAGGTGATAATTAGATGCAATAATATATCAGTTCTTATTTTTTCTGTCAAAGTTGGATTATAATTGGTATTCTTTTGTTTCATATGTCAGGCATTTGCATCCCAGTTTGTATATTGCCAAAAGAAGCTTGAACTTGATCCACAAAAGATCAATGTCAATGGAGGTGCAATGGCCATTGGACACCCTTTAGGTGCAACAGGTAAGTTTGTCAACTTCACATAAAATATATAAATTTTGAATTGAAGAGTGAACTCCTTGAAGTTGGTAAATTGTATGGGCAACGAAATGGAGTAGTTGGTGCCTTTTGGATATCATGTTTGGCTATATAATGAGGGAATGAATAGAGTCGTTCAAAAAAGATAAAAAGTGCTCTACTTTTAAAATGCTTATTGGTTTATATGTCAGTTTTGTAAGTTATTATAAATCTAGTTGGTATATATAAATTATATATGTAGTTTGTATATAATTCGGTAAGAACAGGAAGAACTTGTTTTTACATGTTTAGAAAAATTGGTTTTAAATCACCTCAAAGAAGGTAATAAAAAATATGTTTTAATTTGTAAACAACGAATGGATTTTATTTAATGAGTAAAGATCAAATACATATAGTTTTTTTGTAAGAACTGTGAGAATCAAAGGGGGTAAAAAATTTTTTTTTTTTTTTTTAGAATTTGTTTTTCCCATGTGCTTAAACATTCTTTCTAGATGAATAATACAAAAAAAAAATTAAAAAAATTTTTTTTTTAGTGTAAATACGTCATTAAGGTAAATACATTAGTTTACACTAGAGTAATTATATAATTACTCTACACGTAATTACTCTACACCAATTTTTTTTTTTTTTTTAGTTTCCAATACTATAATACATGTTTAACAATATGGGGAAAAAAAATTTTAAAAAAAAAATAAAAAAAAATACCCTCCTTTGATTCTCACAGTTCTTACCAAAAAAGCTATTTGTACCGGATCTTTCCTCTTTATTTAATTAGTATTAATTATTTATTTGAGGATTAGTATTAATATTTTTTGTATGAAAAGCTAAAATCAAATAGAAAGCACAAAAACATCCCTGTAGGCACCATGAAATGGAAGGGAGTCACATTCCTTACGGAGGTTGATTCCATTCCTGCATAACAAATGTAAGCAAGTTTTTCGTTCAGGTTTTCATTCATACTTGATTCATGACAGGGGCCCGTTGTGTTGCGACTCTACTGCATGAGATGAAACGCCGTGGCAGAGACTGCCGATTTGGTGTTGTGTCAATGTGCATCGGTACGTCTCGTTATAATCTCATTTCTCTTTTGTGTGCGCGTGTGTGCTGACTTATGATAATATTTTTGCAATGCAGGCACGGGTATGGGTGCTGCAGCTGTTTTTGAGAGAGGTGACGCATGTGATGAGCTGTGCAATGCTAAATAGGCCATCTTCCTCCCATCAGTTGCATTTACAGGAAAAAGAACAATATAATATAAATGGGATTTTTACAAGAATAATATGTGGTTGTAGCAAGTTACGTGTTCGTATTGTTTCCTTTTTGAATTCTGTTGCAATGCTGAAACATTTTATTTCTTTGCTTGCTGATTTGATCAATTTCTGTCGAATCGTAGTTTCATCATCCTTGCAGCAATGGGTATAAGCTGTGCGTGTCAGTGGACGTAAAAATCAGCTGAATGGGTCAATTAAGAGCGACCTGGTCGGTTTAAAAATTACAGTAAATGGTAGAAAATAATCAGAAGACCTGAGATTATGATATTATTTGAAGTAACAGAAAATTAACCAAAGACCTAAGGTTACAAACATGTTAACTACATGTAAGGTTGAGGGATGTCAAAACAAGTCTAGTTAATACTCGTAGATTTGCGAGGCATCAAAGGTTCTAGTTTCTACGCTTCGTGTGAATTATGATTGCAGCTTCTTTGTATTATTATGGCATTCCATATCATAATTGTGGGATTCATTACAAGAATCAATAGGGGTTATTTTTCACTTAATGGCCTCAATAGTCATCTGAGTGGGTACCTATTAACCCGCCAGTCTTCATGCATCTACCCTAGTGAAGGTATTATGTATGGGTTGGTTTTGGGTCCTAACTAGAACGAAGGACAAAGTTTTAACATCATTCGTGCTAGAAATTTGGAGTTCATTATAGGGAAAAAACGCAACCAATCACTAGCTATTTGGGCTTGAAATTTGGACTTTATTATAGAAAAATTTGGAGTTCATTAGTTAAGCGTGTGGAGTAGGGCTGTATAAAAAGCCCACGACCCAGAGGAGCTCGAAGCTCGTTCAGAAAAAGCTCGTTTGATAGTGACTCGGTTTGAAACTGAGCTAAGTCGGCTCGACTAGAAAGTGAGCCTAGCTCGGATCGGTTCGTAACGAGCTATATTGGCTCGGTTTGGCTCGCTCCTTAGCTCGGCTCGAGTTGGTTTGGATTATTTTACTTATGTGTGTGTGTAAGGTATTTTAACTGTGGATATCTATGGCATACTTAGGTGTTGATTAGGATGCAAATGAACATACATATTGCATTTCGTTGAAGTTTGAAACTTATTTTGTATTTGGTTGAACTTGATTTTGACATGTAATGTATTAAGATAACTTAAATTCTCATCTGATCACCTCGGTTTCAAATCCGAGCCTAGCCAGCTCGGTTTATAATCGAGTCGAACCCGAGCTTACCCTAACTCAACTTAGCTTGACTCATGAACAACCCTAGTGTGGAATGGGGATTCTTCTTTGTTATTTTTCCAGTCATGGTCACCATCTTTGATCTCCTTTGTTGATTTCTTTTAAGCTTTTATGATATAAAGCAACCGATAACAAGATGCTCGATATTTAATCAACCAAAAACAAATATGTTCAACTCTAACCGGCCAAAGCGGGCAATACTGGTTAATATAAGAGGCCAAAAGTTCCATTTTTATATATGGTAGTATTTATGTAACTAATATTAAGCCTCGGGTTGCGAGGGGGGGGGGGATAAAACCAAGCCAAGTAACACCAATGTCTCACTACTGCTTGCGATCACAAATATCGGAAAAAGCTCGTAAAACAAAAGAAAAAAACAAAAAATAAAAATAGAACCTAACGAGAAGTAGACGTAAAAAGGTTGAGCTATGCATGCGAGACGTAAAACAATAACTAAGTTGATCTAGGACCCCCTCATTGTTACGGGACCGTTAAACGGGAAAAATAGTCGTAAAAACGATGAACCACACATGCGCACTTTGTGGCGTGTTAACTCGCAAAATTTAGAGAGAAACGTAAAACAAAAAAATTGTAAAAGATAAAAAGCATAGAGGACCAAAGTTGAAAGTAAAAAGATGTCGGGATTAAATTGTAAAAGATGTAAAACCATTAGGGTTAAAAACTTAAAAGTAAAAAACTAATGATAAAAAAAAACAAAAGAACGTAGAATTCACTAGAACTATATCCCATAATGCACATTAATGGTCTGTTTGGTATGGGGTAATGGAATGGACGAGGAAATCGAATGAATAAGGGAATGCAATGGATGATTACCATTCCAAGGTTTTGTTTGGTTACCACATGAGAATGGAATGAATCATTATTTTATATTGTTTGGTAGGTAGGAAAAGACATAGGAATAAAACCAGCGGTGGTGAGTGGTGGCGACGGCCATTGACAGTGGGTGCCATCGACGGTGGTTGGCGGTAGCGGAGGTGGTGGTGGTGGTCGGTGGGTGGTGGCGGTTGGTGGTAGCAACGGTGGTGGTAGTGATGGTCACTGGCGACGGCGATGATGGGTGGTGGTGGTGGTCGATGGGTGGGGACGTTTGGTGTTTATAGTAGCGGTGATGGTGGTGGTTGGTGGTGGCGACAATGAGTGGTGGCGGCGGTGGTGGTGGTCAGTGGGTGGCGGTGGTTAGTGATGAAGGGTGTCGGTGGTGGGTGGCGGTTGGTGGTGGTGGTTGATGGCAGTGATGGAGGTGGCAGTTGGTGGTGGTCGGTGATGGCGGTAGTTGCTGTGGGTGGGCTTAAGTGGGGCCTGCAGAAGAACAATTTTTTTCCAATAAATTATTATAGCTATGTCGAAATTTAATAAGTCTCTTGATCGGGTTGATGGTGTAATTTAATTATTTAGGATACAATATTGTAACTTGTTAGCGGTCGACGATGACGGTGGTCAGTGGTGGAGATGGGTGGTAGTGGTAGAGGTGGGTGACGTCAAGGTATCTTTATTTTATTTTTTTTACCGGCTAGCTCACTCCTCAAATTATCACACGCCCTCTTATTTTATTTAAATTTATACATTTGTCCACCGCATAACTTGAACTCTTAAGTCTCGTGAGTCTCGTGAAAAGTTGCATCTTTTTTTCATACCTTGATACTATTATACCGATCAAATCGTAGTTTAAAACATTCGTAATGATTTAACATTTCTCTTTCCAAACCCTATGCATAGATTGAAAGAGAAGAAACCATACATGTTTAGCTTGAGACTGTACATGCACCATACAATATACATGTTGAGCTTAACTGTTGCCATCACATGCATCATATATGATAACCTTAGCTGCTTCCATCACATGCATCACACATGATTAACATACACATGATCACATGCATCATGAATGAAGAAGTTAAGAACACGAACCATATTTCGTTTTTTTTTTTTTTCTAAAATGCTATTTACTATTTTAAAAAAATAAATTAACGGCACTTATTAACTCATTTACTATTCAAACTTCATATTTCATTTTCTTACCACATTCATATTTCACATTGAAGTGGTTTCATATTTTTTTTAAGAGCAAGTTATACATTATTTTTTTTATATTATTTACAGCGTTATTCTTGTTTAGAAACCACCCCAACTAGTAGACCAGTAAGGCGGCCGGTTGTTCAATAACCAACCTGATTGAGGTCTTCTAACCAATGGGCGTGATCGATATCTGCTTGAGGTCCTCTGATTAATGGGTGTGATCGATGTGACTGGACCAACTCGGTTGTCCAAGTCTACAATTCAAAATGGAGTTACAATAATTGACCGTTACACATCGGACATGCAATTACTGAAAAATTTGGTATCAAGTAAACACAACTAAAAGATAATCAACCTTCTAATAACCGCGGAAAAACTGGATAGTGCAGAATTTCAATAGTTCTCTATATCTTCCTTAATCCTCTACCATTCATCGGTTACACATCCTCTTGAAGCCGATTGAACATTCTTGATGTACTGAAACCAACAAGACCATCAAGTTTAGCATCGATTAAAACCCTTCGACGTTAAAAAGAAATTGTAAAATGGTCCTCTATTATATTATACGAAAATTCCCTAGACTCAATTCAAAAGGATCTTTTCATTAAGTTCAAAAACTCCATGATTAATTCCCATGAATTATTTTAGAACAAAGGAAATGTACCTTGTAAAGAACCCCTCTTTCAGCCTTGTATGGTGGCGGGGGTCCATGCCTTTCGCCTCTCATCTAGCTCTTTGTCGGTTAGTTGCACATCCATTCTTTTCTTGGTGATGTCTATTGTGATTATATCCCCGTTTTCGACTAGACCAATTGGACCACCTTCCTGCATCCCAATTAACATTTTTAGGGCTCCCCAACAATTACAAGCATACTAAAAAAGATTTTCGTATGGCAAAAGTGAACGAAAAAGAAACAAAGTTTACTCCTTTTTTCAGATTTTTTTTACTTTAAATTAGGCGCAAAACACAAAAACCAATATCATCATCACAAGTTACTTTGTCACTATTAATGATGGCTAAAACACTTTAGTTAAACTACTTAACTACATGTAGATTCATCGTTCAAGAATTAATAACACAAGAAATGATGGAACCTGTGCTTCAGGGCAAATGTGTCCAACAACGTATCCATGAGAACCACCAGAAAATCTCCCATCGGTTAACAATGCAACTTCCTGTAAAATCCAACAAATTGTCGCTTATCGTAAAGAAAATACCATGTTAGAAACCACAAAGATCATAACATTAAGAATCCACTTTGTGAGATCAGGCATAACTAAATATGGATCCTAATGGGTCAAAAAAGTAAAATCAATAAAATCAGCTAAAAAAGAACCGGTCAAATGGGTCAATATCATTGTCGTACCGCATATTTTGTAACTATACTCTTAACGCATAAATTAATAAATGCAATAAAAAATGGAGCATCTGTCGGTCAACCGGACCCATTTCAACTAATGCTAAAGAATCTGTTTCGATCTGTTACCCAACATGCCTACTTTATAACCTCTTAAGCGTATATGGCTGATACGGTACCTTGCCTAGACCAGCACCCATTATTGCACTTGTTGGTGTGAGCATTTCAGGCATACCAGGGCCCCCTTTAGGACCTTCTCCTCTAATTACAACTACCTTCCCCTGCAACATAATTTCAGAGAAAAGGTTAAAAACTTGGTCTACATGTTGTAACCAAGTACAGGCTAAAAAAAGACTCATCAATATTTTAAATTATCAAACTGGGCTTTGTAGCCAGACTATTATTGTTCTAATAATTTGAAAAAGTACATTGAAGTTTGTAGATATGAATGCTTTTAGATAAATTATGGAAATGCTAAAAACGAAGGTAATATATCGGTACATTTTATTCAAATAACTCCAACTGAAACATTTTAATTAATACAAATGAATCTTAATGGTCCTGCTAGCCTCTGAATGATTCATACATACATATTTTTTTACCATTTAGATCTAAATTATTAATCATTCGACAGTTTTCATTCGGTTTATCAAACATGTCTTGAAATGTGATATAAGTTGGAAGTCCTTGGGACTGAATTTTTATGCAAAAAAAAAAACGAAAAAAAAAGCCACATAAATACAGTCACATGTACCTTAAAACTCATGGGGTCTTCAGAGATGGCTGCAATCATTGACTCCTCCCCCTCAAATACGAGTGCAGGACCTGACATTTTTCATTAGAAAAAACTAGAAACTAAAAGAACGAATAAAACAAACCGGAATTTATGAAACTCAGGGGATTACCAGAAAAGTATAATCCTTCTTTTCCTGTTATCTTTGCAACAGAACCTTCAGGGGCAAGATTTCCGTATAATATTTGAATGTGACCCGTTTCCTTTATGGGGTTTGTTGGTGGTCTTATTATTTGCTGACAAAAAGAAACAGATTCTTGAATCTTAGTTTAAAGTTAACAGAATTTAAAATGTAAAATGAGTAAGAAAACGAAAAATCACCTGCCCTTCTGATAATGAAGGGAAAAGCTTAGCATTTTCTGCCAATGTCTTCCCTGTGACTGAAAATGAGCACAAAAATAAATTACATGACATTATTATGGAAAACGCAGAACCAATTAATTAGGGCGAATGGTATTTCAAATTGGCTTTTTTGTTGCAAGCAAAACCAAAGAATTTTTCTTTTGTAAAAATGGAAACAAAAAATGTTACTTTTTACTAAAAACAACAGGAGAAAATAGGTTGAATCAAATAATATAGCAAACAGGTCAACATGTCCAATAGGTGAAACGGGTTGAAATTCACCATAACTCAAATACAAATGCACACATCTTAAATCTTTATTATACAAATATTAGGTTATTATTGCAATTGTACTTCAAGGTTAACTATGGTAATAATATTTCTGTTATCATAACTAAAGTGTTTATTTTCATAAAATAATATATAAACTGACAAGACAAGTGGTCAACCCAACTTGACCCATGTTATCCAACCCATGTTGCCACCTGTACTTACAATGGTCTTTTCACATTTACATCCACACAACTTGTCAAATATGTTTGCTCTTGTAAATAGTCTTTTGTAGGAGCTTTACAAAGATTATTTTGCAACAAAAAAGTCAAGCACAAATGTGAAAAGTGATCCCTTTTTTATTATGCATACCTGTAATACAATCTCCATCTAAATATCCGAGCTCCAAAAGATAACGCAGGACTGCAGGTGTTCCTCCAATCTAACCCAACTCCCAAGAAAATGAAAACAGAAACAGTGAATACAATCTCCATGCAACAAAAAATTTGGAAGTTGACCCCCATAGAATGTTGACAGAAGAAAATTATGATCCATACCTTGTGTACATCTTCCATGACATACTTTCCGCTAGGCTTAAGATCCGCAAGAAACGGTACTTCGTCACTAACCTTTTGGAAATCATCTAGAGTCAAATTCAAACCAACCGACCTGCAAGGTTTCTAACTTTGTATTACCATATAACGCATCTTTGTTTTTCTCTAATTCGGATTTAGTTTGGATTATAAGGGTTATTTGGACCCAATTTGAAAATTCTACCAAACACAAATTGTAAAGACAAATGTCATAAAAAACCCTATGGAACTAAATTTGCATGGTTATGTTCCAAGACTAATAAAAACTCAATGAAAAGGTCCTTATATAAAGTTTAGGGACTTAATCATACTAAAAGGATATATTCGTTGATTTTTTTAATGTTAGGGACTAAACCATGCAACATGTTTGTAAAAAAATTGAGTGCTAAAAAGCTAAGGGATTAAATCATGTAAAATAATGTGCATGACCTATGTGCAAATTCAGCAAAAAATCTACATATTTTTTCTTAGCACTTGCCTGTTTTACGCTGCAAAACACAACATGGACATTGTTTTTATGACAACATAAGAAAAATCTTGTTTTTATGACAACATAAGAAAAATCCAAACACATGTGCTTCTTACCTTGCTATGGCGATCAAATGTAAAACAGCATTGGTGGACCCACCAAGAGCCATGACAGTAACCATCGCATTACGCAACGATTTAGGAGTAATTATGTCTTTTGGTCTTAAGTCCATTTTTAACAAGTCAAGAATATATTTTCCGGCTAATCGGCACTCATCCAACTTCAACGGATCTTCAGCTGGTGTTGATGAACTTTTGGAAATACAAAAAGTAAATCAGTTAATAAACGGACTTTTAATAAGAGTGTGAAATTACAAAACTAACCCTAGAAAAATTTTCACCTGTAAGGAAGAGACATTCCCATTGCCTCAATGGCAGAAGCCATGGTATTTGCAGTATACATTCCACCGCAGGCCCCTGCTCCCGGGCATGAATTCTTTAATACATCTATTCTTTGTTCATCACTTATGGAACCACTTACATATTCTCCATAAACCTATAAAATTGTAGCAGTAAATATTGTTAAGCCCTGTAATTCAAAAAATAATACTGCAAATATATTTGCACAAAATATTTTTTGTGCACTTGAATCATAATTTTTTAAAGGGACCGTTATTTTGGGACAAATTAAAATGTAATGCAGACAATTATTCTTTTACATAATAAATATAAAAAATTTTCTTTTATGATTTGCCATCATGAATATCTCGAGAATCAGTAACTAATCGGCTGCGAACCATACCTGGAATGCAGATACTATGTCAAATGTGTGCCCTTGAAAATGACCAGGCTGCAATAGAGGGAAATGTTAATACAAATCAACAAATAATAAAACAAGACATTATTAAAGTGCCATTTCCCTTTGCATTACATCTAATGAAATCTTAAGGAATCGTTCACCCAATAGTTCATGTTCATCTAAAACATATTCAAAAATCGTTATAATATAAAATGGATTCTAACCTTAATGGTCCCACCATAGATCATTATACTTGGGCGGTTCAGTCGCCCCATTGCCATAATGGTACCTGGCATCTGAAAAAGAAAATTTTTGCAACATTTAATCATAACAAGAGCAGTCAAGCAAAACCTTTTTGCAACACTATGGGAACATGTTATGGTGAGGTCTTCTTTAACAAAATATTTAACTATTTCCTTGAGTCCGTAACAAACCACAAAAGATCAAAATAGGTTGCTTTTAATTGAAAAAGAATGTCCAACAAACATTTCCACATGACGTGTAACAAACACCCTTTAAAGATTGCATCTACAATATCCACAGAAATATTCCACAAAAAAAAAACTATTGAAACTGGGAAGAAACCGATAACAATAAAACCGACAAATAAAAAATGTTTTTCACATAAGCTTACAATACAAGTTATAAGATTCATCCAAAGTTTAAAAGAACGGAAACGAGCCTCGAGGCGTTTTCCCTTCGCCTCATGAGGCGTAAGCCTCGAGGCGCAGTAAAAAAAAATATAAAAATTATGTGTCTATAAAAAGATAAAATACTTGACCTAGAAAAGTCTAAAACATCAAAAACACACATCAAAACTAAAATAATTGACACAAAGTCTAAAACACCAAAAAAACACGTAAAAAACACCCTAAACCACCCGAGGCGCACGTAAGGCGCATATTTTCTTAGCGCCTCAGCCCTTAGAGGCGTATGTACAATCTGAACCCCATGAGGCGCGCCTCAGACTCGTTTTCTTAGAGTTTCGCCTCAAGGCGTACGCCTCACCCGTTTTTTTAAACCATGGATTCATCATAGTAGACTGAAGTTAAACCAGGAAGATTATATGATATCATAATACCATAGCAAGTTTAGGTTACGCCTGAAATTTCACTACTTTATGCATATTTTTTAAATCCACAATATCCAGACACCACCGACATGTCACACAAGCAGTATGGTCACACGGGCCGCGTAGAATAGCTATACACTTACAATATGGGCATGTATGTTGTTCAAAGTTCTGACTAACAAAGAAATGACTGATTTGACCACCGACAAACGCATGTACACTCTTTCTGAACTATCAACTCAAGTACATAAATATCATCATTTAGTCATAATAAATAATATCATTTATTTCAACATTCTATCCACATTTCACAAAAAAAAAACAAATAAAATAATAATAAAAAAATAAGTAAAGTTGACTTACATTTTTATCACAACCAGGGATAGAAACATTGGCATCATACCATTGAGCAGACATAACAGTCTCAATACTATCAGCAATCAAATCTCTAGACTGAAGACTATAACACATACCTCTAGTCCCCATACTAATCGCATCACTAACCCCAATAGTATTAAACCTAAACCCAATCATCCCAGCTTCTTCAACCCCTTGTTTCACAGCCTCAGCAAGACTCAACAGATGCATGTTACAAGTGTTCCCTTCATACCAAACAGATGAAATACCTATCTGGGGTTTGTTAAAGTCGTCATCTTTTAAGCCTACACCGTACAGAACAGCCTGTGATGCACCCTGTGACTTGGGTTCAGTGATTCTTGAACTGTATTTGTTTAGCTTTGTTTCTTGGACTGTGTTTTGGGTTGTGGATGAGGCTTGGATTGAGAAGGTGGATGGTTTACGGGTTGTTGGGTTGATGGGTCGGGTGTTAGTGATGGGATTAATTGTGGTTGTTGGGGAAATTAAGGATGTTTGCATGGTGGCGGCGGCGGAGTGTGGTTTAGGGAAGTAAGGTGTGATGATAGGGATGATTAATAATGATAGTGTGATAGTAAGAAGAAGACAACGGCTAGATTAAAGTATAAAACACACTAGGTTTGTTTTTGTGTTTATGTGTGTTGGTTGAAGTAATGTATAAAACAAGTTTAAACTATGGGTAAGTTACAAGTTTAGCTACTTTTGTTTGATACATAACATGGGTAGTATACTAGTATGACATGGGTTGTAACTTATAAGTGGTTTTGCCCAATCAATTGATATGGGATTGTATGGGTAGTATGGTTTGTCGGTTTTAACTTATACAGGTTGTGTTACTCGTAATGGCAGATTTGTAAGAGTCGTTAGTTTAACTTAAATCATTGTTTTGCAAACTCGGAAGCAAAATATCAAAACATTATTCAATAAAGTTTAAATAATAAATAACTAGGAAGCAACAAATTCCTTGTTGCCTTGACTGCAACCTTTCGTCCATAGAATTCCAGGTTGTCGTGTTTCAGTTTCTCATCCTTCTTAAGTCTCTGCAAATCATCACAAATGTAAAAATCACTTTCGGTGTCAAACACTCAAGATTTGTTGGAAAACAAAGAAAAAATAACAAATATACATGAAGGACTAGCTTTAGAGGTTTCACCCTTCACAAGCTTTGTATAGCGCCTTAGGTATTGACTATTCATGTGCCATTTATCCTTACAATGATAATATATGACATCGTCACAAACCAACATTTTTTTCTTGCTTTGGCCTTTGATATAGGTTGATTCCTAACTTTCCATATTGACTAAAACAACAACCAACATCTCATGGTAGACAACATGAGAAATAAGACTTCACCAGAACCATAAACATGTTTCCACCATGATTCCTTTAAGTCACTCTTAGGAGGGATGTGCATGAACGAAACTTCCAGAATATATAACTTATCCTCTAACCTAAGAACATTTCTCAAGTTTCAAAACCATTTCGAAAAGTTATTGTAGTTAAGTTTGTTTCGATGCAGCACACACCGATAGAGTTGATTAAGGAGTAAAGGAATATATCTAGTTATCTACAAACATTCAAACCGAAGTATTTGTATTTTCATGGTTGATTTTCTAATTAATTTTATGACCCAATTGCAAAATCATCGTTTAGGAATTGAAATCGTGTGTCAATTATGAAGGTCGGTGTTCTAGTAATGTTATTAAGAAATATTGACCAAAGTAGTAGTTTATGTAACGGCACGAGACTACAAATATTATCACTTCACATGCGGGTTATAGAAGCTAAAATCATATCTGAAGGTAATATTGGCGCTCAAACTTTCATTTTAAGAATTGGTTTGATACCTTTAGATAAAACAATAGTATGTTTTGCAATAACTTTTAATAAAAGTCAGTGACATTCGTATCTAAAGTTAGCCAACCAGATTTTGTCTTCGTATTTAACCTTTAGTTAAACCACACCATGATAGTTAACGGATGAGTTAGCTAAAGTCCTCCACTACTTACGTGGCACTGACGCTTTAACTAGCATGGTGGTTTTAAACCGTATCGTATTGCCTAACAATGGAAACATCAAACAATTTGGAAAGATAAATGATAAATCGGTATAAAGGTTAAATGAAAAAAAAAGGTAACCTAAAAGATAAATTAAATTACAGGAAGCTTTTATAACTAAAAAAAAAGTTCAACATACTACTCCTATACACATGTTATAAATCAGCCCCACTTTTATGATAATAAATTGAATCGTATCGTCGGCCGGGTCGGGTCAAGTTAGGCGACACCTATGCCACCTGTAGCCACCCAATAATATTCAACTCATTAAATAGAATACTTAATTAATGCCAAATGCATTATAGCTCAGCGGCATTTTGGTGGTGAGATAAGACTTAGAGACTATAAGGTCCTGGGTTCGAATCTCACAAAGAAGGTCTTCTCATAATTATTATGAGTTTCCTCTTGAATTTATGACTTGGCGGTGGAATATGATTGCGTGGCAACATTGGTGACACGATGGTAATTAATAATTAATGTTGTAATATGAAAATTCTGACCAATCCACACATCATATTAAGAAAGCAAAGTTTCTATCTTTCCCTTATCACATGCACCCCTTTCCTTTGCCGTGTCTTTACCTCTTCACATATTCTCACCTTCTACACAAAACTTTTGTATTTTATACTTTTGATACCGTGTACAAATACTTGATTATAAAACACACCAAGTATGGTATCAATGTTTCTTTAAACTCCTTTGAATTTCACATGCCCAACATAAACTATATCGTGAGTTCATCGGTAAAATATTCACACAAAGCTAAAAAAGAAAAGTATGGAAAAAACTATGTCAACATGATTAGAACTCTAATGTTATAGTTGAAAAAGCTTTTAAGAAACAAAATAATGTATTCATTTGAAACAACATACTTTTTTTAACATGATTGATATATTAAATACATTAAATAAGTATAAAAACAAAGTTGTAGTATTAATAGAATAAAGACTAAACATACCATTTCAAACATTTCAATATCTTTGTTGTAGTAGTTGTTAGAATAGTGGTTAACTTTAGAGTCTTTTTTTTAATGCAGAACTCTAAAAACTTTATTTCTTTGAAGAAGATTATTTTGTACCTTTTATATTAACAACCAAGTATGTATATTCAAACCAATAGTATCAAACCCGAAGAATGGTTATTGGTTAACACAACCATAAGATCCGCACTAAACATCATGAACTGTTTTTGGTTAATTAATTAGCAATAGATTATACTTCCTTTCAGTGACGGATCTAGAAATTAATTTCAGTAGCAACGTTTTTAATTTTTTTTCATTTTAGTAGTAACGTTTTTCAAATATCGTAAAAAACACAAATTTTTCACTACGCGCGTGAAGTTGAGTAGCAACGGACGCAAGACCTAGCTTCAAGCTAGGTCCGCCCCTCCCTCCTTTTGAAGTTCTCCCTGCCTCCTTTTGAAGTTCTTTTTATACAAGAAATATGTTTTCAAAGTGTTAAGGTCATAAATTTGTTAGGATTAGAGGCTCAATTGTGTAAAGAATAAAAGTTGAATGACAATATTTAT
Source organism: Ambrosia x helenae (assembly GCA_030844895.1). Classification (NCBI taxonomy): domain Eukaryota; kingdom Viridiplantae; phylum Streptophyta; class Magnoliopsida; order Asterales; family Asteraceae; genus Ambrosia; species Ambrosia x helenae. The sequence continues at coordinate 21,023 of JAUTDX010004460.1, forward strand.
TAGGTTGTCAATTTATGACCATGAATATTGTTCTCTCTCTCTCTCTCTCTCTGTAACGCTCTTTCTTTCTCTCTCATACAAGACTCATTCCGTGTTCTTATTGCTCCATTAAATAAAACCAAAACCGAAAAAAAAAATAAAAAAAAAATAATAAGCCCCTTCCCCCAACATAAAGCTGAACAAAAATGTTACCCTTATCATCCATCGTCCTCTTCTTGTTCTTCTTCTCCCATCTGTAAATTTTTTTTCCATCAAATGTTAACCAATACTACATAAAGCTTCCATCTTTATCCATTTCACACCTTCTTTGACCGACCCTTTTCTTATTATTCCCTCACCCTTCTCCTTCATTGCCCAAGTTTGTGTTTTTATAAATATCATCTGATATTCCAAGATTCCCTAAACCCTTTAAAGATCTCTCCTTTTTTATTTTTTTTACAAAAGATTAAATATTTATAAAACCCCACCTCCCCACATGTATGTTTCGCTGGTTGTCTGATTTGGATTGGATCACAAGGCTCTTGTAGTTTAATATTTTTCTTATTATTTTTGTGGGCCTTTTTTTCTCATCAATCTTGGTCTTTAAACACTCAGGATAATATTATAAGGTTAGTTTTCTGCATTTTTTTAACCCCTTTTCATGATTTTTATTTTAGTGCAACTGTTTATTATTTTTGTTTAATTTAGTTGATTTTAATGATTAATGTTAAAGATAATGATTATGGGTTGTATATTATTTATTCATGAATTTGAATTGGTATTTATGAGATTTGGGATTTAATTTTTGGTAAATATTAAGTTCTGATGATTAGGGTTTTGTTGTGTGTTAAATTTTAGGTTAGTAATGGCTGCAATTGATGTTACAAAGTACTCAAACAGTCCAACACATAAAGCTGTAGTGACAAAAGATTACAGTGGTTTGCGAAAGATTATCGCGGGTCTGCCACGTCTTTGTGACCCGTCTGAGATTCATAACGAGTCTGTTTCGTTAGCGGAGGAAGCGAAGGCTGAGGCGATTTCTGCGGTGATTGACCGTCGTGATGTCCCCAATCGTGACACGCCGCTTCACCTGGCAGTGAAGCTTGGTGATGTTACTGCTACGGAAATGCTTATGCTTGCTGGTGCGGATTGGAGCTTGCAGAATGAGCAGGGGTGGAGTGCTTTACAAGAAGCGATTTGTAACCGTGAAGAAACGATTGCGAGGATTATTGTTAGACATTATCAACCGATTGCGTGGGGTAAATGGTGTAGGAGATTGCCGAGATTAGTAGGAACGATGAGACGAATGCGTGATTTTTATATGGAGATTACTTTTCAGTTTGAAAGCTCTGTTATTCCGTTTATTTCCCGGATTGCACCTTCGGATACTTACAAGATTTGGAAACGTGGTGCGAATTTGAGGGCAGATATGACATTAGCTGGTTTTGACGGGTTCAGAATCCAACGGGCCGATCAAACAGTTTTGTTTCTTGGTGATGGTTCTGAAGATGGTAAAGTTCCAAGCGGGTCGCTGTGTATGATCTCGCACAAAAACAAAGAAGTGATGAACGCTTTAGATGGCGCTGGTGCACCGGCTTCTGATGAGGAGGTGCAGCAGGAAGTCCAAGCCATGTCGCAGACTAATATTTTCAGGCCTGGGATTGATGTCACACAAGCTGTTCTTTTGCCACAAATGACATGGAGACGACAAGAGAAAACCGAAACTGTGGGTGGGTGGAAATGTAAAGTGTATGATATGCATAATGTGGTTGTGAGTATAAAGTCGAGGCGGGTCCCTGGTGCCATGTCAGATGATGAGTTTTTTTCATCTTGTAACGAAAACGAAACAGAAAGTGAAGAGCTTAATGATATTTTGACAGACGAGGAACGGAAACAACTTGAAGCTGCACTAAAGTTAGAATCTTCAGATCTTGGTCATGACAATAGTGATGGAAGTAATGGAATAATCGGGCATCGACATAGTTGTTATGAACAAAGAGATATCCCTATTGAGGAATTACCTAGTTACAAAAACGGCGAAGTTAAGCATGAAAAAGACAAAAAGGGCTGGTTTGATGGATGGAGAAAACGTGATAATAATAATAATAATAACAAACATGAAAGGGGTCGAAAGAGTGCACCGGTCCCACCTCGTGGTTCGTTATGTTTAGACGAGAAGGTTAGTGATCTACTCGGCGATTCCCCATCCACAAGTGAAAGTCAAAGTCAAAGTCAAATCCTTCCAGGAAGGCGTTCAATGGAGATTACTCCAAAAGAAAATGAAAACAGGAAAGTGAAGGATTTGAAACCGTCGTCATCTACAAATTTGAGTGCCAATAAACGAAAAGATGGGGCCCGTGAAAATGAGTATAAAAAAGGGTTGAGGCCTGTTCTTTGGCTTGCTCCAAATTTTCCGTTGAGGACTGAAGAACTCTTGCCGTTGCTTGATATTTTAGCAAATAAAGTTAAGGCAGTAAGAAGGTTAAGAGATCTGCTTACCACAAAACTTCCAATGGGCACATTTCCTGTTAAGGTACTTCTTTAGTTCTTTTACCGCTATTATGTTACATAAGTTTGAAAAACTCTTTGTAACTTAAAGTTGTTATTGTGTATAATTTGACTTGTATCTTTATCTTTTTAAAGATTCACATATTTACATCAATATCAGTTTATTTGGAAAACTCTTTGTGTTATGTCGTTTCTGAACATATTTCGGAAGTAATAATGTATAGAACTAGGTTTCATAGAAATCTTGAAATCGTTAGTATTCAACTTGTGGCGAATGAACTGATTTTTAATGTGTTTAGAAATGTTATGTTTGTTGCATTGGAGCTTGGTTTTGAAAGTTGCGAGGGCTCAGGAAACGCATCAGGGGCTAAGGCGGGGCCTCATGTACTTTTGAGCCCAAATTGGTCATAGTTAGGGTATGTAGTAGAAGGTTGATGAAGAAATTATGGTAGGTTTACTAGATAAAAAGTTAATATGCGAAACAAGTTAGAGCAACTTCTAGTTGTAAATAAAGCTTATTTGCTTGTACATAGAGCAATGCCTTGCGTACGTGATGCTCACGCCTCGGCTTTTGGGGCTTTAATGCCTCGGGGTGCCTCGCGCTTTTCTAAACCAAGCATTGGAGATTAGGGAGCTGGGAAGAAAACGAGGTTGCAGAAGTCGCTTGGCGCTTGGCGCTTGGCGGACGGTGAGGTCCAGCCTAGGGACTAGTCGGGACTAGGCGAAAATTAGGTGGAATTAGGCGTTTTGGTATTTTATACGTATTTTATATACACACACACACAAATTTAGGTGTTTTTTGAAAATATGTTAAGATATATACACATAATACTAAGAAATACTTAGAAATAGTTAGAAATTTAATAAAAAAAATAAAAAATACCACCGCCTAGGCCCGCCCAGACTCCGCCTAATCCCCATTTCGCCTAATTCATCGCCTAGGGTCAAATTCCAATTTCATGTTCCGCCTAGCGCCTAGGCGTGCCGCCTAGGCCGCCTTCTGCAACACTGGAAGAAAACTAGGGAAAAAGAGAACCTGATGTCAAAGCTTTATGTACATTTTTCCTTTTAGAAGGAAAAAAAGCACCGTTTACTTGTAAAACATCGTTTGCTTTTTACTTTATTGATTCATTTTCGGGTGATAAATGGTTTCAGGTTGCCATTCCAGTGATCCCTACCATACGGGTATTGGTTACTTTCACAAAGTTCGAAGAGCTACAACCGTTGGATGAATTCTCAACCCCTCCTTCAAGTCCGACAAGTGGTGATCAAGATAACCCATCAATGACAAATCAGTCTGCACAATCTTCATCTTGGTTTCAATGGATCAAGACTCCATATCACCGTGCCAACTCAGCATCCAACGCTTCAAGCAGCAGGATAGAAACTATTCCAGACCCTTTTGCAATCCCTGCCGACTACACATGGATCAGTGCCGAAGCAAAGAAGAAGAAGATGCAGGAGAAGAACAAATCAAAGAAAGGAAGAAATCAAAATCAGAATCAGTAGACAAAGAATGAATTGGAAGGCACTTGACAGGTATACCAAGTCGTTAAGATTATTTTTATCGAAATCATCGCTAATTTGCTCTAGTTTAAGAACGAAATGTGGAGCCACTTTGCTCTCGAGTAAGTTGTTAGGGTCGAGACTCCAGTAAATCATTGTGGGGGGTATAAAAAGTTGAAATTGTGATTCTTGAATTGCTTCGTAACCATCGTTGAGTTTTATTGTTTGACTTTGTGGTCAATGCTTATGCTTCCATTGTTTTTAGGCCATTTTTTTCTTGACATGTTACTTATTGCACAAGAAGTCAATGCAGTATATGCAGTTGGAGCTTTAAAATCTCTTCTTTGACTTACCAAAGGTCAAACATAAGCAAAACTACTGTGGATTTGATTGTTTGACTTTGTGGTCAATGCTTATGCTTCCACAACTTGTAGCGACATTTTACTAGTTGGTCATACACAATTGGAGTATAGAAATCAGCTTTGAATCGAAAAAAGTCAATAAACACTCTAGTTAAAGTATCACACATACACATGAATTGCGTACGCCCCCTAGCTCTCCATCATCCGACACACTATCAGTTAAACAAAGATCAAAACTTTAGTTTGAATCTTGAAAAATTCCAAAAACAGAACCAAAACATAAAAAAAATGATTGTTTTAGCGTTTACCTGGGCTCGAATTCTTGAACATGAGCAATGCTTTTGCCATGAGCATCAGACCATGTAACTTTTCTTATTCCTGAACTAATCTGATTACCATCTTCCTGTACTAAAGTTTTTTTGAAATTACTCTTGATTGGTATTCCTATATGATCAGTTCCATACATCTTAATCCTGCTCTCACTGCTAACACCATTGATCTTCCGTCGATGGACTTGTTCATCTTCCATGATGATCACATGTTGAGGATGTTTTTTGTTATTCGATCTGCTGCTGCTTTTCTCTTCTGGTGCATAACAGGAGCACAATCTAGAGATGTGCATCGGTTGTGTGCCAACGCAGCCAGCATACACACAAATTAACCTTAGAGCACAACCGTTTTTTCGTCCCACTCTTGAAGAAGTTTTAGTTATTTGGAGAAATTTGAAACAAGATAAGTGGAGAGTTTGAACATGTGTTGTAGTGTTTGAATGATCAAGAGTCCATATTTGGAATGGTATAAGATTTTTGGTAGGGAACATTGCAATCATATTTCTCCCACTAAGGTGTGCTTTATTTAACATAAGTGGTGAGAGGAGACATAAATAGCTTGGTTGCTTTATTAAATCTCATCATTACTATGATATAAAGTAGATTAACATGTAATATTAATTGTTTGACGTGATATTTGATATATCAAAGCATGGTAAGGGGCTGTTTGGTTGATTAAGTGTTGAATTATTAAGAGGTCTGAATAGTTAAGAGGTGAAATCTGAATGGTTAAATGCTGAATCATTAAGTTGGACCTCTTAATGGTTAGTACTCTTGTCCCACATGGATAGGCGAGCCTCATTAAGATTCAGCCTAGTTTAGTGCTTAATGGTTTAGCAACATCTCAAATCTTAATGATTCAGCCTTAACCATTTCGTTCAGAAGATGAAACAAACGCATTGAATGTTGAAAAACGCTGAATGGTTCAGAGACTCATTAAGAGGCTTGCCAAACAGCCCCTAAGATAAACTTCTATACAGTCAAAATCCAAACTACGTTTTATCTGATCCCATTGGTTAGAAGGCTTTTTCCGAATGTATATAACCTAGACCACAAATCGAGTTGCAGTTTTAATAAGGCGTCCGTTTATTTCGTAAAGATGCAAGAAATATGATACCTGTAAGATTTTAAAATCATGAAACTCTAAGTGAATTCATGATCTTTTTTTAGAACTAGATGATACCTATATAGATGTGATTATGATTATTAATTAAATAACTATAGTTATGATAATAATGTAAGAATAAAAAGCAAGATGCGCATGTGGTAGTAAATGTGAAGTACACAACACATGCTTCAATTATGATTTATGATAGCGCCACAATCACATCAACATGCGTCCAGATGTCCTCTCTAACCTCCTTCACATTTCACAAACACATGACATGCCCTTTTTTTAATGTCAACCAATGACGTGACAACCACTGTGACACTGAGCACTGTAGTCAAGGTCGACTACTCGACCGTCGCCAGCCCCTTGGCTCTCCCAAATGCACAGAAACTCAACCTCTACCTGCCCGAAGGCACGACAATGGAATAATCAGTAAAATCTCGCCTTCCATCCGAGTCGAACCGGCACCACCTGGATTGACCCTTCGTCTGGACGCCACTCCGCCACAAGGGTGGGGGATTAATATATTTTACACTCCTAAGTCTAATATAACACTTGATTTATAAGTGTAACAATAAACTGATTATTGATGTTCTGATCCATATACATAATACACTTTAAGAAGGTCATAAGACCTACTTGTACAACAAAAAGAGGCCTAGATTTTAGCAGTGTCATCTGGTGGACTGATAGTAATCCAAAGCAAAGAAACAGTAATGGACAGAATCCCAGTCCATACATAAATAATAGTTGTAACCTTCCCTTTTCTACCCATCAAACCTTTCATGAATGGATACATATGAGCCAAAACCCAAAAGCTAAAAAAAAGCTCCACCAACAAGCTTATTCCATTGTGGAATCACACTAAATAGAGTCCTTGCAGTGCCCATGATCAGTGCTATAATATTTGTGATGCAAATAGTCAGCGGCATTACGAAAAGACTCGACCATTTTATGACATACAGATCAGCATACACATCCTCTTCGTCGTCAGCAGCCGACTTGGAAGTCAAGGTGAACGAGATTTCGATTCCAGCTATCACCTTTAACAGCCCTTGGATCACGGCTGCAAGATGTGCACTCGACCCACCTATGGCCCAAAACTGCTCGTTTCGCCACCATTCCTCGAGCGCTATTCCTGACCACTTAACTTCAAGGAGGGATATCAGACAAAGTGTGACAGTCATAAGCAGTAAATACGTGAGGAACGTTGCGTCGATATTTGGTACGATGAATTGCCCTGAGAACATGCATAGTGCCGGGAGGAATAAATAGGCGACGAGGAATATAGACGTGAATGGGTATATACCAACGTTTAAGTATGCTATGCGTTGTAGGAACTTGAGACGCGAGCTTGCTAAAAATGCATTGTTTTTAGAGAAAAAGATCTCGACTGAACCAGTGGCCCATCGCAGCACTTGGTGCAACCTGTCAGTCAAATTGATGGGCGCGGTTCCACGAAATGCATCGCGTTTTGTTATGCAGTAGATTGATCTCCAGCCACGGTTGTGCATTCTGTAACCGGTCACCACATCTTCTGTCACTGATCCATATATCCACCCTATCCTGTCTCCCCATTCAGTATTTTCTTCATACCTGTTAACAAAATGTATATGATTTAATGATTTCGGTAAAACTGCAGAATAAGCTGTCGATTTTTTTTGACTATTACGCGATATAGAACTGTTACCAACAAGAAATAACACCAATAGCCTCGGCGACAGTGGGTGCATCAAGCGGAGGGCGTGGAGCAAGAAGCGCCCCTGCAGGGCGGCCATTCTGGACAGACACGTGGTCAGCAAGTGGTCGCCCTTGATATTCAGCAACTTCTATAGAGTCAACAAACATTGTCGAACTCCCAAATTTTTTCGGGAGGTTTAAATCAGGATGTTCTTCGTTTAGGGGCACAGTTTCATGGCCATTGTCTTGATTACGCACCGCCTCCAATGAGACACTTGGTGACAGTGTGGCAGCAGGTTTCCTTATCTGCCCCACAATCCCACTGTACTCTGTGGCTCGTGGTGGACTAAAACCATAGAGTGCATAACGTCTGAACATGGTCCCGGTTCCTACATACACTGGACCTTGCAGACCATCTAAGGCTCTCATGTTCCCTGTTTTATGAAAAAACAAACATTCATTATATATTTGTATGCCACATTTAAGATAAAAATAAGGAAAAAAAAACATACCATCAAAAAAGACAGTGTTGTGGTTAGCATATCTATCAGAAGGATCAATGCCTTCGAATCTTTGTGGAAACTGTATGTAACAAATACGATCACCACCACGATCCATCATGAAGCACATACCTTCCCTTATAGCCATGGAGTTATATATATAATGATCACAATCCAAGTTAAGAATAAAAGGTCCATTGGAAAGTATAGCTGATGCTCTAACCAATGAGTTCATGGCTCCAGCCTTCTTCTCATGGTCATAACCGGGACGCTTCTCACGTGATACATACACAAACATAGGAAGTCGAATATCCACGTCTGTGAAATCTAGCTTTCCTTCATCTTCTGTGCCCATTACAGGTTCGTTTTCTGGTACTTTGCTCATTAACTGTATTGATACTATTTAAACATTTAAAGGTGGAAATTTTGTCACATTTATAATGTTGTTTATTAAGAAAATATTTTCTCGTCGATAGCATTTTGGCTGGCTCAACTCGACCCATCTAATGTGTTGATTCAGGTTATATATTATCTCAAACGGGTCAAATAAAAAACAGTCTGAAGGAAATGGGTCAAATGGGTTGAAAGTCACCTAAAGATATATTTTTAATACGTCAAACTTAAAATATTAACCAAATCATATTAAAAGAACTTTTTAAGTCAACCCAAATCGACCCACCTATATCAAAGAATTACCCAGTGCTTTGACCTTATGACCCGCCCATTTTGTCACCTATACTGCTATGAACTCGAAAGCAGTTTACCTGTATGATCCCGGCATGATCACCCTTTTTGTGATCAGCTGCAGGGTTCAACCATGTACCGGGCCAATGTGTACCGTCTGCCATCCAAGTTGCCTTTGAACTCTCAACGGTCTCAGCCGAAGCTGAACTATCACTCTTTTGTCTAGATATGTTTTTGTCCTTCACTTCTTCCCTGCGATCATACTTTTCACTACGTTTCCTTATGACATCTGGAAGAGCATTGATCCTGACCTTGAACTCATCATACTCTCTCTTGATCCAACGGTGATCCTTCACGAAATCAGGCCGTTTCTTGTTCTTGGTTGGGTCTGTTTTCTGTGTGAAGTAACTGTCCGGGTTTCTTGGTTCAATGTTGTGTTTTCGGCAAAAGGGTACCCAAAGCTGCATTTTCGGTATTGGTTAAAAAATGTTGTTAGTTAATATTGTTAGACAGGGGTTGGCTAAACGTACCCATCCTTAACTTTTTCATCATACCCCCTCCCTCTTCTGAAAACGTCAAATCAATAGGATATTTTCTTTTAGTGTGAAAAGAGGGGAATATTAGTGATTTGACAACTTAAAAAGGCGTGGTGTACATTTAGCACAAGTCCAGTAGTAATATTTTAATGTTTTATCTAGAAAACACGTCAACTGAGTTGAACGGGTCAAAAAGCTGCCAAAGTGTATTTTTAATACGTAAAACCAACTAATTGAATATGTTACACAATGTCTTTTCTAAACTTAAAAAAAGGTGACAAAAAGTGTTTCGGGTTAAGTACCCATTATCTAACCTCTCCCATAGTCCCACTAACATGTTACTCGTGTTAAGATGGGCAAGTTGGATAACGGGTCAAAACGTTTGACCTGTTTTCCATACGGTTAAGTGATTGTATTTCACATACATTACCAAAACTGACTGCCTCGGCCATTGCCTCGAACGTCAAAATGGCACCACCATCATCCGAGATATAGATGGCAACCTTTTCAATAGGATATTCAACCGCGAGAATAGACAAAATGGTGTTAGCAGTAACCAAAGGTGGCTCCTTATCCGGGTCGGCTGTGGAGATGAATATATCTACTCCAGGGAGGTCAGACCGGCCCGTTGGGTTCTCAGGAGACGTGCTCTCGAACTTGTCCTTGAGAGCAACCAAATCTGTTGCTCGGTTGATTGGGTTTAGCTTTGGTAACTGATCTAGCAACCATGAGATGGCGAACCAAATCTCGCATGAGACGGAAATTCCCCATAACCACATTGCATCCAGATTAGGGTTTTGTAATCTCCATGATATAAAGAAGAATTGTGTTACAAATCTAATTGCCACCAGTACCCTGTTCATCCATGTTCATAAGTCACAACGTATGCATGGAGATAGCATAAGTAAAAACAATATTATATGTACATATATATTTTGACGTTCTAAAAAAAGTAATTAACATGTGCATTTAATACCTAAACTATCCTAAATGTTTCATAACGATATGTCATCTAACCAGCAATAGAGGCTCTTGGTCTAGTGACATCAGGTGTTTATTTTTACTGAAATGATGCGAATTCAACTTTTACATAATGAACATTAAAAATTAGGAGTAGATATTAGGGGATGTGTGTTTAACGTTAAAAAATATAACTAACAATAAGTAATAGCATCATGTATATTTAGAGATAGATTTGTATTTAAAGATAGTGATTATCACTTCCATAATTATAGGGATTTGTATTATTATAAATATCATGTAAATCAATGAAGAGATTAAGGGTTTGAATCCTATTATGGTATCAAGAGTCTAGGTTCCCTAACCCTAGGCCGCCCTCCTCAATCGGTCGCCCACTGCGATCGATCCTCTCCCTGCTCCTCACCGTCGCTATCTGCTGCTCCGGTTTCTTCTCCCCCTCCGTCTCCTTTCTTCCCCAATCTGCCCACCCCTGCCTCACCATGTCCACCGAGTCCAGCCTTACTTCCCACCCGGCCCCCAACACACCCGGTCATCAACCCATCCACCCGGCCACCACCGTGACCAACATCAAAAACGTCATACCTATTGTCCTCGAAATCGAGTCATCCCAATACTCCACATGGGCCACCCTCTTCCAACTCCATTGCAAAGCCAATATGGTTGACGACCACCTTAAACCACCCCCACCCCCTTCCGCCGAATCTTCTGCCACCCGAGATGCTTGGGAACGTCTCGACGCCATTGTTTTACAATGGATGTACGCGACGATCTCCAATGATCTCCTCCACACCATTATTAACAACATCTCCAACGCCCACGAAGCCTGGATTGCCATTAAGGACTTGTTTCATGACAATAAAAGCGCTCGCGCCATACACCTCATGCACAAGTTCTCCAACACCCGGTTGGATGGCTTTCCAAATATGACCACCTATTGCCAGACCCTCAAAGTTCTAGCCGACCAACTAGCCAATGTTGATGCTCCCGTTGATAACGATCGTTTGGTCTTGCAACTTCTTGCGGGCTTAAACGATCAATATGAGAGCATCTCCACCATACTCAAAAACCAAGACCCTCTACCCTCCTTCTACAACGCCCGCTCGAAGCTATGTCAGGCTGAAACGGACAAAGCCGAGCGCGCGTTGACTGCCGCCAAAACCGCTTCCACCGCCCTAGCTGCCACCACCAACCGCACCCCACCCGCTGACCATACCCGACCCAACGACCGCCCATCCACCACCCGCGGACGCGGACGTCTTGGACGCCGTGGCCGTGGCCGTGGTAACAACAACAGCCGCTACACCTTCCCTTCGTTTTGGCCAAACCAGTACCCACCTTGGTTTCCCTCATGGGGTGCCTCACCATCCAACTTCTACCAGCCCCCCAACCAACACCAATCGGCCCAAACTACTTTCTCCCCAGCCCAATACTCTTCCCCTTGGCCCATACCTCCCTGCCCATACCCAACTGCTGGCCGACCTGCTCCCACTTCCGCAGCCCACCAGCCTGGTCTCCTAGGCCCGAAACCGCAACAAAACAATTATGCAGCATATAGCCCGACTGACATAGAGCAGGCCCTCTACACCATGTCACTCCAGCAACCTGATCCGACACAGTACATGGACACCGGTGCATCCTCCACCATGACTCATGAACAAGGTGATTTCCATTCTTTTTCTAACTCATGCATTCCTCAACATATTATTGTCGGAAATGGTAATACTATTCCGGTTATAGGTCAAGGCACTAAATACCTTCCCAAGCCCTTCCCTCCCTTTATCCTTAGAAACGTACTTTATTCCCCTAAATTAGTTAAAAACCTTATATCCGTACGTCGTTTTACTAGAGAAAATTCCGTGTCTGTTGAATTTGACCCGTTTGGTTTTCTTGTGAAGGACCTCAAGACGCGGGCTCCACTCCTGCGATGCAACAGCAGCGGTGATCTCTACCCTCTGGTGCTCGGGTCCTCCTCAACTTTCCCCACCGCCCTCACCGCCATTACTGCTGACCTTTGGCACCAACGTCTTGGCCATCCTGGACGTCCAACTATGAAGTCTTTTAAATCTATTTCTTCTATTTCGTTTGATACATTGCATAATAAATTTTGTGATTCTTGTGTGTTTGGTAAAAGTACTAAATTACCTTTCTTTACTTCGAACTCTCATGTTTTGCAACCGTTTGATTTGATTCATAGTGATGTTTGGACTTCACCAATTATTAGTTCGTCTGGTCATAAGTACTATGTTTTGTTTTTAGATGATTATTCTAATTTTTTGTGGACCGTACCCCTTACCCATAAATCGGATGTTTTTAAATCATTCACCCATTTTGCCACCACTATTAAAACTCAATTTGAAAGGACCATTAAAACTAGGGCTGGCAAATCGTGTCCCTAACAGGTTAACAGGTCTCTGACGCGCGCGAACAAATGAAGTTCTAAACATGAACACGACTCGTTAACTCATTTATATCTCATGTTTATAACACAGTTTTATGTTTTATGTACCAAAAAAGGGAAATGAAAGATTTTTGCCTCTTAATTCTAAGTATTAAAAAAAGTCAAAAAATCAAATAGTGTAATTTTCAGTCAAACAGGTCTTATCGTGTCTTAACAGGTTACCCATTGCCAGCCCTAATTAAAACGTTTCAGTGTGACAATGGTCGTGAATACGTCAATGCCGCTTTTCAAAATTTTTTCACGACCAACGGCATACAATACAGATTATCGTGTCCTTACACATCTTCCCAAAATGGCAAAGCTGAAAGAAAAATCCGTTCCATCAACAACATCATCCGCACCATCATGGCTCATGCCTCGTTACCCACACATTTATGGTCATTTGCACTTGAAACGGCCACATATTTACTTAATATCTTACCAAACAAAGCCACTAAAAACAAAACTCCCACCGAACTACTTTACCTCCTCACACCCACTTATAATCATCTACGTGTCTTCGGTTGTCTTTGTTATCCTCTCACTCCTACCACCACAATCCACAAACTTGAAAACCGCTCCCAGCCTTGCGTCTTTCTCGGCTATCCCCCTACCCATAGGGGGTACCGCTGTCTTGACTTGCAAACCAAACAGGTCTATATTTCACGGCACGTCGCCTTTGACGAAACCACTTTTCCCTTTAGGCAAACCATTGGACCACCACCGACCTATAATTTCCTAGACGACCCATTTCCATTTCACCTTGCCCCACATATACAACACACCACCAGACCCGCACCTTCACCCCACACACCTTCGGCCGCCCCACCTGTTCCCCAACCGATTGGCCCAAGCCCAAACCCCTTCACTACCATTCCACCTACCTCGGCCCATCCCCAAAGCCCAACCCCACCTACACCTCTAAACCCATCTACCGCCACAACCACTCAACCCACCTTAGCCCACACGTCTCCTGCTACATCCTCGGCCCCACCCCAACCACCTCCGCCCCTACCCGAACTATGCACACCCGCTCCATGAGCGGTATTTTCAAACCCAAACACCCACTTAACCTTACCGCCACTACCACACCCTCTGTCATACCACTTCCCAAAAACCCCACCGAGGCCTTGTCTATACCGGAATGGTACTCTGCTATGACCACCGAGTACAATGCATTAGTTAGAAACGGAACTTGGGAATTGGTACCTAGACAGCCTGATATGAATGTTATACGTAGTATGTGGTTGTTCAAACATAAATACAGGTCGGATGGTTCACTGGAGCGTTATAAGGCCCGCTTGGTTTGTGATGGTCGTACTCAGCAGGTTGGTATTGATTGTGGAGAGACGTTTAGCCCGGTTGTTAAGCCGGCCACCATCAGAACCGTCCTTTCCATTGCTCTCTCTAAGCGCTGGTCCATCCATCAGCTGGATGTTACCAATGCCTTTCTTCATGGGAATCTCCATGAAACAGTCTACATGTACCAGCCTATGGGATTTCGCAACAAACAGTTTCCTGATTATGTCTGCTCCCTTAAGAAATCTCTGTATGGTCTTAAGCAGGCCCCTCGGGCATGGTACCAACGGTTCACGGATTTTGTTCTCTCTATTGGTTTTCACCATAGCAAGAGCGACGCGTCTCTCTTTACCTTCCACCACGGGCAGGACACTGCTTATTTGCTGCTCTATGTTGATGATATTGTGCTTGTCACCTCCTCTGACAGGCTTCGGCATTCTCTTATGACTAAACTAGCAGGCGAATTTGCCATGAAGGACTTAGGTCCCCTCAGCTATTTTCTTGGCATCTCTGTGACTCGCACTGCAGACACGTTATTTCTATCTCAACAAACTTATGCCAATGAAATCATAGCTCGAGCCGGTATGCAATCCTGTAACTCTGTTGCTACTCCAGTCGACACCAACAGCAAGCTTAGTTCCTCACAGGGTGAACCTTTTCACGACCCCACTATATTTCGCAGCCTTGCGGGTGCTCTTCAGTACCTCACTTTTACCAGACCGGACATCTCTTATGCTGTCCAACAGGTGTGTATGCACATGCACGCCCCTCGCATCGATCACTGGAACGCTCTTAAGCGCATTATCCGGTACGTTAAAGGCACTGCCGGTTTTGGTCTCACTCTTCACGGCTCACCTACCCAGTCACTCATCTCTTACACGGATGCTGACTGGGCAGGGTGTCCTGACACCAGGCGTTCTACTAGTGGCTACTGTATTTATTTTGGGGAGAACCTTATCTCCTGGTCATCAAAAAGGCAGTCCACCGTCTCTCGCTCCAGTGCTGAAGCAGAATACCGGGGGTTGCCAATGTCGTTGCAGAAATATGTTGGCTGCGCAATCTTCTACTTGAACTGCATCACCCGTTATCTCGCGCCACGTTAGTCTATTGTGATAACGTCAGTGCCATTTATCTTAGTGGAAATCCAGTGCAGCATCAACGGACCAAGCACATTGAGTTGGATATTCATTTTGTTCGTGAACAGGTACAACGAGGTCAGGTCCGAGTTTTGCACGTCCCTTCCCGATACCAGGTTGCTGACATCTTCACTAAAGGCTTACCTCGCGTTCTCTTTGAAGACTTCAGGGACAGTCTCAGCATCCGGCCTCCTCCCGCTTCGACTGCGGGGGTATAATAGCATCATGTATATTTAGAGATAGATTTGTATTTAAAGATAGTGATTATCACTTCCATAATTATAGGGATTTGTATTATTATAAATATCATGTAAATCAATGAAGAGATCAAGGGTTTGAATCCTATTAATAAGCAAGATGCTCTTCGTTCATTAAAGACTAGTTAACCACTTAAGTTTATATATTGTTTTGTGGTAAAATTTTCTATAAATGTTAAAATAAAGTGACTTAGTGTTTTTTTGGACGGTGACTTTCTCGAAGCAAGATATGGCATAATATTTTTTTTTGAGTTAATGAGAGGTAATTATGAAAAAAAAGTGATTAAATAATAATAAAGTTTCATAATTGTTTCATTTAACACATTCAATTAAACAACAAACAAAACATCCACAACAATGATATTACATTTGGTTACTATTTTTTTTAATCGGATAAGGACATCACCTCGGTATCCTGTTTCGAATCCCCTTTCCGCATCGTCCATGAGGGCATAAACCCTTTCAATGTCAAGGGATGTATTTTTGTTGGCCCTAGAATTCGAACCGTGTACCTCCCCCGGGCGGGAACGTCTCTAAGGAGTAAATACTCCAAACTATTTAATATTTTGGTTACTATTTAATATTTTGGGAAATTGGATTTAAATACTCCAAACTATTGCTCGTTGGTCGATATCACTTTGGTTATCAATGCTCCCAACTTTATACTTTGTTAGTTATGTCACACCCATTTCGAAATCAGGGTCAAGTTCTGATGATGAGGAGGTGTTTGCATCCTTGTTTGGTTGTGACATAACAAAGTGTAAAATTTGAAGTATTGTTAGTTAAAGTGATAGTTAGTAGTGATATATGCCAACGAACAATAATTTATAATATTTAAATCCAATTTCCCTAATATTTTTGGCATATATCCTATCGTTTCTAAAAAACCAATTATTATTGAACCAACATACTTTGTATAATATCAAAATTTACATACTCAAGATGGTTAAACTTATATAAATTTATAACCGAAGCCCATATATATGGACCTGGAGAAAGGTAATGAGAGTGCACCTAACCTATATGGGCTAAGCACACTGGCTGGAACCAAAGTCTTCCGGGTCAGAGGCTTCCACGGTTTATCCATAAATTTAGCCCGTTGGTTATTATCATCATCTTGCCAACATGCATTTCCAATACCATACTTCCCTTTGCTTTCAAATAACCAACGTTGCTGATCAAACAACATTGATTTACTGTTTAACGCCAACAATGACAACTGCCCACTCGACTCATCATCGTTCAAAGTCCGACGGGTTACTTTTTTCGCCCCTTTTGGCGAGCCATCACCGGATACCGGCAACGGAGCCGCCATTGTTGATGCGATTGCTATGAAGATTTTAAGGGTGTTATGATAATCTTGATGTACTTGGAATACATGACCAAAAGGAAAGAAAAGAAAGATTATTTGGTGGTCTTAGGTTGTTTGTTTACAGCCATTTAGTGTCCCTTGTTATTAGCCTTAACTTTCGTGTTGCCAATGATTGTAGATGTTTGTGAACAAGAAATGTTACCAAGTTACTATATTTAGTCTTTAAAAAGAAGGTGAACATAGCTAAAGCATATTCAATAAATATGTCTTGCCCGAAGTTCAACTTTTCGACACAATCAGCTAACTGGATTATACAAACCCGACAACCCAAATCTCACACAAATTTAACCATAACCGAGAATCCAAGATACAGAATTTGCATACCATGTTTCTCAAAACAGTACTAAACATAACATATCTCAAATAAAGATATATAGACTGTCCGATAAAAAAATACCACTAGCTTTGTTACTCAAAAGAAATACTGACACCTAGTTAGCTTGTACCGATAATCATCTACTGATACTTAACTTTATAGCAACAATGAAGACCCATTGACCATCATTTTCTCAGCTCAAACCGCTGTAAGTAGCCAATAGAACCTGCATTAATAGAGAAAAAACCACCAATATGTCATACTTTCTTTAAATAATCGCTTTACCTGTATGCAAATAAAGCGAAACCTTAGACAAAATACTTTCATTAACGGGTATGTGGTTGGTCGTAGACTAATTTACTAAAAACTGCTCTATTCAAGCTAGGGACAACAACCATGGCATCGGCTCGCCTAAAAAATGGGCCTGGGCGCAAGAGGCGATGGCTTTTAACAACTATGACTGCTATACTAACTAGATACAAATATATATTACTCCCTCCATTCTACCTTCCTTCGTAAAGTAATCATTACAAAAAATAAGGAAGTATAGCAAACTTTTATTCCTCTCAATGACAAGTTTGTCAAATATGGAGCACATTCATAGATTTTCCTACACTAATAGCCCATTAATACGTTACCATTGCAAGTAGTTTCGATACATAATATGAGAAGCCACGACACATATATATATGCAAACTTTTAACCAACAAACACGAAAGTGAAAGCAAGTTAAAAGAGCAAAAAAATACCTATCTCCCAAGAGGTGCTGCAGACATAGGTGAAACCAAACTCTCCACGAAGGTAGAAGGTAGGATACAGTTATCAAAGTTTTGATTCTCTGAAAACGAACCGTCCTTGGAATCATAGACAAGCAATTTCGATCCCAACCGCAACAAAACCTTTCCATCATTTGAAACACACAAAGGCACCGAATATCGAACCTTCTCAGGATCAGCAAAAAACGGTATGGAAACCAATTTAGTCCAAGAATCCTTCACTCCATAAACCTTCATCACCCATAGATCCACACGACTTCCACGATAATTACAAAGCACACTCAACCACTCTCTCAAACACCCCAACGACAAATCCCCATAACCATAACCTGCATCATACTCAGGCTGCACAACTTCCCTATACGTCTCTGTCGCTAAATCCAAAGCAACTATAGTCCAATCCAAAGTCAACCTAATAACTCCATCCGAACACGAATCAGAAAAATCACACCCAATATCTTTATTATTATCCCAATGAATCGCCCCATTCAAATACGTAGCAGAATGATTCAACGGCATACCATCCGGAAACTCACCAATACTCTTCCAACTCCCATTCCTCAACGAAAACATCTTAACAAACGTCTTATACTTATACCTCTCTATAAACTTAACACCAATCTCAACAACTTTATAATCATCCGTCAACTCGTCATACCCAAAACCATAAAACACGCTCAACATACCCCACATTTTCTCATACGGGATCCTATTCGATATTCTAGTACTCGGGTTCCATATAAACAGCTCTTTTTCCTCAGTACGTATGCATAACAGCCCGTTGCAAGAACCGACAATGGAAGCGGATTTACGGGGGCGTTTAAAAGGGCAATCAAGTTTAATAGCATTAAGGGAATGATCATACAATGTGTTGTAAAGATTACAAGTCTTGAATACGGTCCCATTCCTAGTGCTAAAGATTAAGTGATGGTGAGCATAGTGATTGTGTCTAAGTGATAAGTTAAGATGAGAGTTTATAAAACGAGGGTTTGATATTAAAGATCGCCATGCTTTGCAAACAGACTTACATCGTAACAGTGAATCAACGGGTAGTCTTAACAGAATCTCGACGATGATCTCCGTCAGAAGAGTGAGAACAGATTGCTGCTGCTGCTGCTGCTGATTATCTTCTTCGTCTTTGTCTGTGAGTGCCATTTGGTTAGGGTTCTTCGGTGAGTGATTATTGGGGGAAATAAGGTTATCAACGTTGGTAGCAAGATGCCGTTGCAGTGGGACGTATAACTGTGTCAACTGAGTCGAATTAGGGATGAGCTCGGGACGGTATCGGTACCAACCGATACCGATTCTGAAAATACCGATCCCAAAACCTTACAAAACCCAATAACGATACCGAAATCATACGGTACGGTATCAGTACGGCACCGGTATGGTATCGATATTTTACCTTAAAATACCGATCTCGTACCAATACCTAAACCGAAAACCTCTAAATGTGAGTACCGATATCGAAACCGAACACCCTTGGTTCGGTACGGGATCGGTATCGGTTCGGTATTTGGTGCAATATGCTCATCCCTAGAGTCGATCTAGGACATGTGCGTTACAGAGAATCTGTCAAACGGGGAAATTCGAACCGGTACCAATACAGAAAATACTGATACTATTTTTGAAATGTGGTACCAAATGTTCATCCTTAGGCCTAGGTGCGAACAAAGCGCTTAAAAATGAGTGTTTTTTAGGAGAAGGGTATAGTATAAAATTACAATTTTTATCTTTTTTAGACATGTTTTAGGTTTTTTAAGGCTAGTTTTGTTGATTGAATCACACGTAAACGGTGACATGTTTAATTCAATCAAAACTAAATGAATACGATGTTTAGGTTTTGCTTATTTAACTCCAAAAGTGTGCTTATCAACTAGTGACGAATTAGCTTTTTGCAACACCAACACGATAACATTAAAACCTACGGACTATGCACAATTTGCATACCATGTTTCTCAAAACAGTACTAAATATATCCATAAACTGTTGCACTTTCCGTCCAACAAAAAACAAAAAAATGAGCAAATCAACAAAAACGTATTATCTTTCATATAAACATAAAGCAAATTACTTGAAACATAGCACCAAATTTGTTACTTACTCGAAAGAAATACAAAACAAAGTTTATACTAATAATCATCTTGATTTCTGGTTACTAACACTTGGATTCATAGCAACAATGAAGCACCGTTGACCATCCTTTGCTCGGTTCAACTAGAAGCAATAACCGTTGTAGTAGCCTCAGAGCCTGCATTAATAGGATAAAAAAAACTCACCAAGTTATTTACTTTTTTCTTTTAAATAATTGTTTTGTCTCAAACAATCCACATGGGTCATGCAAGTCCAACCAAACCTAAGACATAATACTATCATCAATAAAAGTGTAGTTGGTACATACACTAATACCATCAACTGCTCTATTTTTTTAATAAAATTATATATTTGTTCAATGTAGAAAATACAAAACTTCTCTAATATCAGCAAAAACTTGTATTCCTCTTAATGAACAACAATTGTTTTTTTAAATTTGGAGCACATTAATCCATTCATAAGTGTTCCTACAATAATAGCCGAGCTAGTATGCTACCATTGCAACTTGCAAGTAGTTTCGCTACACCGTATGGGTACAGTAAACAAAATTTCCTTTAACTCACAAGTCATAATACAATATACATGGCTTCTTTAGAGGGGAAAAAGAGGCAAGACGTCATATTGTCAAAGTTTAAAAGAACAGAAATGAGCCTCGAGACGTTTTCCCTTCGCGGCGGAATCAAAAAATAAATATAAAAATTATATATATTGACCCAAAAAAGGTCTAAAACATCAAAAATAAAAGATAACGGACCCAAAAAGTCTAAAACATCCAAAAAAATAAAAATAAAAATAAACCCATCAACAACATCATAAACCCCCTGAGGTGCACATTTTCTTAACGCCTTAGCCCTTAGAGGCGTATTACGTATGTACAAACTGAACCCCATGAGACGCGCCTCAAACGGATTATTTTAACCATGCATATTGTTTATTGCAATTGACAGGAAAGTGAAAACAAGTTAAAAGAGCAAAGCTTAACTATCTCCAATACCTGCTGCGGGCATAGGCGAAACCAAACTCTCAACGAAGGTAGAAACTTGAACACATTCACCAAATTTCTGAATTTTAGAAAATGAATTGTTCTTGGAATCATAGACAATCAATTTCCGCCCTAACTCCAGCAAAACTTTTCCATCATTTGAAATACACAAAGGCACCGAAAACCAATCAGTCAAATACGGGATGGAAACCAATTTAGTCCAAGAATCTTCCACTCCATATTCCTTCATTACCCATAGATCCGCACGAATTACCCATAGATCCGCACGAACTCTATGATAATTACTAAGCACACACAAACGTTCCCTCAAAGACCCCAACGACAAATCCCCAAAATCATCACCTTCATCATAAATTGGTTGCATAACTTCCCCATAAGTCTCCGTTGCTAAATTCAAAGAAATTATAGTCCAAGCAGAACTATCACACCCAATATCTCTATTAGTAGCCCAATGAAGAGCTCCATTCGAGAAGTTACCAGAATAATCCAACGGCATACCATGTGGAAAATCACCAATTCTCTTCCAATTCCCATTCCTAAATGAGTATATCATAACAGAGGTTTCATATCTAAACGGGGTAGTATACTGAACACACATTTCAATAACTTTGTAATCATCACTAGACTCTTCATACCCAAACCCATAATGTTGAGACCAATAACGCCGATCAGTATGAGCATTGCGTGGTAACCTGTTGGACTTTCTAGTACTAGGGTTCCAAATAAACAAACCATCCTCCTCAACAACTATACATACCAATCCATTACAAGAACCGACAATCCGAACAGACTTACGCGGGTGTTTCAATGGAGAATCAAGCCGTAAATGAGTAACGGAATTAGCATACATCACATCATACAGATTACATGACTTAATATTCATTCTTCGATTTCGTATACTAGTGGTAGAAATTAGTCTATGGTGAGCTATATAGTGATTGTGTCTAAGTGATAAGTTAAGATGAGAGTTTATAAAACGAGGGTTTGAGATTAAAGAACGCCATGATTTGCAAACAGACTTACAGCGTAACAGTGAATCAACGGGTAGCCTTAACAGAATTTCGACAATGAGCTCCGTCAGAAGCGTAAGAACAGATTGCTGTTGCTGCTGATGATGATTGTCGTCTTCGTCATTGTCCATTTCAGTCAAGATTTAGGGTTCTTCGATGATTGATTTGGGGAAAACGGTTATGAACGTTGTGTATTTCGCTTTAGGGGTGCAAATTCTTAACGTTCGAGTTAAAGGGTGTAATTGAGCCGAATCAAGTCTGAGCTTGTTTAACTTAAAAAAGCTCCAATGGAGCCGAGTTTGGTTCGGGCTAGGTTGTTCATGCGTCAAGCCGAATCGAGTGGACTTTTGCTTGTGCTTGGCTCGTTTACAAACCGACCGAGTCGATTGGCTCGTTTACAACCCAGCAAAAATCAAATAGGCATTTTTCAAGCGAGTAAGCGGCGCGCATCGAGTGATTTAGACAACCCTAGTTCGAGTCATTTTTCTAAAGCTCGAGCTTGGCTCAGATATAGTTTTTCAAGCTCAAGCTCAACTTGTAATAGTTTTCGAGTTCGAGCTTGGCTCAGAATCGACTGTTTATTATTTATGTAATATTAATTTACAACATGCTTATGCATATTGGTATCGTACTTTATTAGTGGGTGTTTTGTGCATAAGGGGTTATACTCTAATGTTTGTTGGGTTGTATTCACTTGTTTTTTTTTTTATTATATTTTTTTTATTTTTAAAACCCAAATACTCTAACTCCAACAAATTTTCACCTTCAACTTTGGTCATGTATACTTTCCACATTTTAAATTTTTTTCTCGTTTTACGTTTCGGTTTAAATTCTGCGAGTTAACACACAACAATGTGTGTGTGGTTCAAGGTTTTTACACCTATTTTTTGTACGAGCTATTTTAGCGTTGGTGGTCGTTGACAGCGGTGTGGTATTGGTGCTATTTGACATTTACATCCCCTCGCAACTCAGGGAGCTTTTTTTTTTTTGGAAGGAGTAGATCAACTGGTAAAGCCTTTGGGCTCCCTATGGGAGACCCGGATCGAATCCCAGCGGTTGAATTTCTGCCGCTCTAGCGGGACCGATCCCCTCTACAACCCCAGGCGGGAACCCCACTTTTAAATGGGTAAACCCTCCCCCCCTTAGAATCGAACCCATGACCTCATTCGGTCAAGCGTCCTATCCCTCATTGGGGTGGCCAACTGAGCTAGCCCAGTTGGTTAACTCAGGGAGCTTAATACTAGTTCATTTATTAATTTGTATTAATTGTATTTATTATTTTGTACAAATTAATTTATAATTTAGTTATTGCTCATACTTTTTATAAATAGTAATTATCGTTATCTAAATATATATTTAGTATATTAATTAAAATTATATAAATAATGAAATCATTTAGTTTCTGTGCCACCTCAAGCATGATAAGTAAAGCTTGGATTCTTTTACTAGTCTTTTTCAGTGTTTTTCAGACCCCCTATGTTTGTCATGGTAGTGGTAGTTCTCGTTAAAAAAATAATACATAAAAGTCATAAAAAGATGTAATTTGAAATAATATGCACAAAGTTGAACGTAGTAAACTTAAGAAATTGACACACTTCGGACAAAAATACTTTGGATCTAATCTAACATCTTTCAAATAGTTTAACATTGAATCTTTTCAAACTTTAGTAATGGGTATCTAGGAAACCATAGTCGCTAACCATAAGGTGATACCAAAGTCTCGGTATAAACCACCCAAAAATGCCAATCAGTACTACATTTCTTGAGTCTCTTGATAGTATTATCTTTTATATTGAATCTCACCAGATTCCATGAATCCATGTCAATCACAACATCATCTCCCTGTGTAAAACACACCGGTATCATCTCATAATCACATGGAATTCTAATCCAATCTAGTTTAATCACCTTACTCCATGACCTTTCATCACCATATTCCTTCATCACCCACACATCCATATCTACACCATCACCACCATAAGCTGCATACAAACAGCCTTTCATATCACCCAAACACCAAAATCCACTTTGCTCATTTTCGCCACCATTTGGTAAAAGAATTTTTCCAAATATCTCGTCTTTTACATCGAATGAAAGTATCGTTTCATGTTTGTTAAAATTTTCATTATGCGCTCTATTCCTTACTATCCAGTGAATTGCACCGTTGGAAAAAGACCCGATTTCATCAGGATCGTTGATGTTCTTGTGGCAGTCTGGACCGTTCTCCATGATCCGGTTTTGAGATTGAAAACTTGAGAACTAATAGAATTGCTAGAAGTGGATCGAGACGCTCTAACCATCTTGTAATCATCGATGGAAAAATCATACCCGAGTCCATAAAACCGAGTGGCATTGGAAAATGGTGTTAACGGGTCCGGTATTAAACGAGTCTTTTGAGTAGTTGGGTTCCACAAGAGGATAACATCATCATAGCAAACAAAGAAAATCAAACCATAGCAAGAACCAAACTCCTTTTCACCAACTGATTCTTTTTCCAAAGGATCATTTAAACTGATGATGGCCTTTGAATCATCATCATCTTCATCAATGCCTTCATAACATGATGGTGATTCATAGTTGACCGAGTGCAACGAATATGTTGACATTATACACACTCGCGAATGATTAGTGTTGGTATCACAGAGGGCTTGATGATGATGTAATTTAATAAAATCCGCGGATGAAATCAAAGAAAGCCAGTACTTGGATACTGATTTAAACTGCCCTAGAGACTTTGCAGGTAATCTTGACAGAATGTTGATTAAGATATCACAAGGAAGATCAGACATTGCTTTCAATTTTCTTAATCAGATAAACTCAAAAGCAATATGTTTGTCTTTCATTCATATAGAACTTACCCCTTTGAATTGGTCAAAGTCACTTGTCTTGGTCAAGATCATTGTTGTACTTTATACTTTGAATACTTCAAGTCCAATGGTGGTTCAACCAACGTTGGATAAAGGCGGGAGATGGGCGGGTGATGCAAATTGAGTAGCGGGTCAAAACAGCTTCAAGTCAAGACGCTAATTTTTAATACATGTCATAGATGTTATTTTCGCTCTCGACCAGGTAACCTTTTGTCATTTTTTTTGGTTTATAAAAGGTATTAAACATGATTATAAAATGCATACTAGTAAATAAAAATCAAATCTGTTACTCAAAAGAAATAGAACCCCCTTGAATTGGTCAAGGTCAATTGTGTTGTTTAAGATCATTGTTGTACTTTGAACACTTCAAGCCAAAGTCTTGCATGTACCTCCCCAACAAGAGACAGCTTAATACATAGTGATGGTACTAGATGATGGGTTTGGTAAGCTTATATAGGATATCCATAAAATGTTACACTTGCCGTCCAACGAAAAGCATAAAAATGAACAAATCGAAAAATACACAGTCTTTCATATAAACATACAAATTACTTGAAACATAGCACCACATTTGTTACAAGAAAGAATTACGAAACAAAGTTTATAATAATCATATTAATTTCTGGTTATTAATACTTGAATTCATAGCAACAATGAAGCACTGTTGGACGTTGACCATCTTTTGCTCGGTTCAACTAGAAGCAATAACCGTTGTAGTAGCCTAACAGCATGCATTAATAGGAAAAACAAACCTACCAAGTTATTTACTCTTTTCTTCTAAATAATTGTTTTGTTAACAACCCACATGGGTCATACAAGTCAAGCCAAACCTAAGACATAATACTTTCGTTAACAAAATTGTGGTTGGTACATAGACTAAATACCATCAAATGCTCTATTCAGGATAGAGACAAGAACCCTTGCAAGTTCACAGTAGTCATTGCTATATAAAGTTATAAACTATTACACAAAACTTTCATTCAACCTTCCTTTGCAAATATTCAAAATAAAGTTATATATTTGTTCAATGTAGCAATACAGAAAATACATAAGTACTGAACTTCTCTAATATTAGCAAATGTATTCCTCTTAATGACAATTTTGATTTTTCAATTTGGAGCGCATTAATCCATTCGTAAGTAGTTTCGCTACACCGTATGGGTACAGTAAACAAAATTTCCCTTAATTCTCAAGTCACAACACAATATACATGGCTTCTTTAGAGGGGAAAAAGAGGTAAGACATCATATATTGTCAAAGTTTAAAAGAACATAAACAAGCCTCGAGGCGTTTTCCCTTCGCGTCGGAATTAAAAAATAGATATAAAAATTATATATCTTATAAAAAATAAAACAACTGACCCAAAAATGTCTTAAACATAAAAAATAAAATAAATGATCCAAAAAAATAACATATCAAAAACACTATAAACCCTCTGAGGCGCGTTTTCTTAGCGCCTCGCCTCGAGGTGCACGCCTCAAAACGTTTTTTTGTCCATATTGTTTATTGCAACTGACATGAAAGTGAATGCAAGTTAAAAGAGCAAAGCTTAACTATCTGTAATACCTGTTGTGGGCATAGGCGAAATTAAACTCTCAACGAAGGTAGAAACTTGAACACATTCATCAAATTTCTGAATTTCAGAAAATGAATTGTTCTTGGAATCATAGACAATCAATTTCCGCCCCAACTCCAACAAAACTTTTCCATCATTTGAAATGCACAAAGGCACCGAAAACCGATCAGTCATAAGATTAGTCAAATATGGTATGGAAACCAATTTAGTCCAAGAATGTTCCACTCCATATTCCTTCATTACCCATAGATCCGCACGAACGCCATGATAATTACTAAGCACACACAACCGTTCCCTGAAAGACCCCAACGACAAATCCCCATAATCATTATCTTCGTCATAAACAGGTTGCAAAACTTCCCCATAAGTCTCTGTTGCTAAATTCAAAGAAATTATAGTCCAATTAAAAGACATCTGAACAACTCCATCCATGTACGAAGCTGAATAATCACACCCAATATCTCTATTAGTAGCCCAATGAAGAGCCCCATTCGCGAACGTAGCAGAATATTCCAACGGCATACCATAAGGAAAAGCACCAGCATTCTTCCAACTCCCATCCTCAATGAGTATATCAACACAGACGTTTCGTACTTCAACTCTTTAAACTGAACACACATTTCCACAACTTTGTAATCATTACTAGACTCTTCATACCCAAACCCATAATGTTGAGACCAATAACGAGTATGAGCATTGCACGGTAACCTATTCGACTTTCTAGTACTAGGGTTCCAAATAAACAAACCATCCTCTTCAACAACTACGCATACCAATCCATTACAAGAACCGACAATCCGAACATACTTATGTGGCTGTTTCAACAGATAATCAAGCTCTAAAGGACTAATGGATTTACCATACAACACATCATACAGATTACATGACTTAATCATATTCATTCTTCGATTTGTTATACTAGTGGTAAAAATTAGTTTATGGTGAGGATAGTGATTGTTTGTAGTTGATAACTTAAGATGGGAGTTTTATGAAACATGGGTTTGATATTAAAGAACGCCATGATTTGCGGACAGACTTACACCGTAACAGCGAATCAACGGGAAGCCTGGACCGAATTTCGACGATGAGTTCCGTTAGAAGCGTAGGAACAGATTGTGATGCTTCGATCTCATTTGGTGGTTGTTGTTGTTGATGATGATTGTCTTCTTCCTCTTCGAGGACCATTTCGGACCTAGCTAAGGTTTCGATCAGTGATTAATTTTTTGGAAAATGCTCATGCAATGATGACAAGTGGATACACAGGTAACAGGTTCGTCCGATGAACTAAAGTAAAATATGCTAATCCACTAGCCGTTAAAAAAAAAGCCTATAAATAAGTGGACCAAGACCTTTTGTTAAATAAATCGCAAATTTGCATGTGTTCTTACAATTTTTACTTGAAAAGGAATCTAAAGACCACATGGTATTGCCGTTCCCCCCAAAAAAAAAGAAAAAAAAAAAGACCAAGACTGTATTTCTTTATTATGTTACATTTTGTTTTCTTGATTATGTTTGGTAAGTAACTTTTAAGAAACAACTAATACTCAATAAAAAGCCTTGTTTGGTTGAAGTAGCTGAAAGCTTTTAGGTTGGCAGAAAAAACTTTATAGTGAAAAGCTACTAGTACTCGCTTCAGTGACCGATCTAGGCCACAAAACCAGTAGTAACGTTTTTCATTTTTTCATTTTAAAGTAACAACGTTTTCCAAATTTCAATAAAAAAAACAAATTTCCCACTACTACGGCGCGCGAAGTTGAGCTGGCAACATCTGCAACCCCTCCTCTTTAATTATGTCCGCCCCTGACTAGCTTTCAAGAAAAAGCTCTACTAGCTACAGGCTTTTAATTAGTAAATGACACAAATACGCATTTTATTTTAAAAATAAAATAAAAACTTTCTTTACAAGCTTTTAATTATGCTCATTTTGGTCATTTTATTAAAAGATCTTTCTACTCCTGTCCAAACACCAAAATATATTTAAAAAGCTTCCGCTACCAGCTTTCAGCTACTACTAGCTGCAGCTACCGGCCACTAGCTAGTTTTGCCATACATACCCTTTCTATGATTTATTTCTTGACTGTAGTTCACCATCGATGGGTTTTGAACAACAGATGTCGGCTGTTTGAAATATCAGCTATCCTTAAGTATAGATAGGCCGGTAAACGAACCGAACGAACACGAAGACAGGCTTGTTAGGCGTGTTCGTGTTTGGTCTATTTAACTTTAACCAAACACGAACACATAATCGAACACATTTTTTGTGTTCGTGTTCGTTCATTAAGAAATTTGTCGTGTTCGTTT